>JAJOOS010079868.1:0-39885 GCA_029582725.1 Solanum chiquidenum | reverse complement strand
TTGAATCAACTATTGAATGACTAATGTATCCTCAAGCCATTTAATAGAGTTGAAAGATTAAATTTATTTAATCGGAGACGGATTTAGAATTTAAACCAAATGTTTAAATTTGATACTAAATCACAATACATTCAATATTTTTAAGTTGACTTTATTGGTTGTTTTAGGTCTCGAAGTTACAAGATCTAAATACTAATTTTGTAGAAATATATTTTTTTAAAACCTAAACTCTAATTTTATTAGTACGTATAATTTTTTTCGTGTTCGTTTTGATTTGTTAGTGTTTTATGCCTTGAAGTCGCTACAATTCTAAAAGTTAATTGTATTGATGTTTACAAAGGTGTGACTAAAATTGTTTTTATATGAGATTAGTTCTAGACTTAAAAATTAAATTATATTTGTGATGATTTTTTTTCCTTTTTAAGAAAAGTTTTGAATATGACCATAAAACATATTAATTTAAATTCCAAAAGGTCAAGGGTTTGACCGACATTTACTCTTTATGAGTTATAAATAGTAAAAAAATCATTTCATCAATCTGTTATAGATACTTAAACTCTGCACTTATATATGATGTGCTACCTAATACCCTTTATATTTGTCTGACAACACATTGAACAAATATTACTAGATTGAAAATAAAATTTTATACACGCCTAAAGAGAAAGTTGCTTTAAAATTGAATTATATTTGTGATGATTTTTTTTTCTTTTTAAGACGAGTTTTGAATATGATCATGAAACATATTATTTTCAATTCCAAAAGGTCAAGGGTTTCACCGATATTTACTCTTTATGAGTTATAAATAGTAAAAAACTTACTTCATCAATCTATTATAGATACTTAAACACTACACTTATATTATATGTGCTACCTTATACCTTTTATATTTGTCTAACGACACATTGAACAAATATTACTAGATTGAAAATAGAGTTTTATACATGCCTAAAGAGAAAGTTGCTTAAAAATTGAATTACATTTGTGATGATTTTTTTTTCCTTTTTAAGACGAGTTTTGAATATGATCATGAAACTTATTAATTTCAATTTCAAAAGGTCAAGGGTTTGACCGACATTTACTCTTTATGAGTTATAAATAGTAAAAAATTTATTTCATCAATCTATTATAGATACTTAAACTCTACACTTATATTTTATGTGCTACCTAATACCCTTTATATTTGTCTCACAACACATTGAACAAATATTACTAGATTGAAAATTGAGTTTTATACACGCCTAAAGAGAAAGTTGCTTAAAATTTAATTATATTTGTGATGATTTTTTTCCTTTTTAAGACGATTTTTGAATATGATCATGAAACATATTAATTTCAATTCCAAAAGGTCAAGGATTTGACCGATATTTACTCTTTATGAGTTATAAATAGTAAAAATCTTATTTCCTGGATCTATTATAGATACTTAAACTTTGCACTTATATTTTATGTGCTACCTAATACCCTTTATATTTGTCTGACGACACGTTGAACAAATATTACTAGAATGAAAATAGAGTTTTATACACGCTTAGAGAGAAAGTTGCTTAAAAATTGAATCATATTTGTGATGATTTTTTTTTCCTTTTTAAGACGAATTTTGAATGTGATCATGAAACATATTAATTTCAATTCCAAAAGGTCAAGGGTTTGACCAACATTTACTCTTTATGAGTTATTAATAGTAAAAAACTTATTTTCAGAATCTATTATAGATACTTGATAATAGATTCGACAAGAACGATACAGTTAACTTATACTCACTCCTCTCTCCTTACATCCCCACCCAAATAAAAGGAATAGGTATATAGGTATCGATAGTTCAATTGAATACGAGTAAAAAAACCACATAATACTTGAGCATGTACTTGACAGTTAAAAAGGGTAATTTTATTAAGAGTCCTTATTTATCTCTTGTGTCCAAGTAGACATAATGACTTCACATCCGTTACATAAGTCCGTTCAAGCTGTGAAGAAGACACCCTTGTTCAGCATCCCATAGCTTCACAGTAGAGTCGAATGAAGCACTACACATTGGCTTCATTCGACTCTACCGTGAAGCTATGGGATGTTGAGCAAGGGCGTCTTCTTCACAACTTGAACGGACACATGTAACAGATGTGAAGTTATTATGTCTACTTGGACACAGGAAATAAATAAGGACTCTTAATAAAATTACCTTTTTCTACTGTCAAATACGGGCTCAAGTATTATGTTGTTTGTTTAATTGAACTATTGATACATATATACCTATTCCTTTTATTTGGGTGGGGATGTGAGGGGAGGGGAGTGAGAATAAGTTAACTATATCGTTCTTGTCGAATGTTTTTGTTTTTTTACTGAGTAGGTTCTCTTCCATTTTGAATCTAGGGAAGTTGTTTACTCTGTTGCATTTAGTCCAAACGATGAATACACACACGAAAAATTGTTCGGAAGTCATATCACCAATATATTAATGGGCTAACACACAGGTAAAACTAAGAGAATCGCCTTATGCCAGTAATTGACACCTAAATAGCCAAAATAGAAAAAGAAGAAACACACTTAGTAGATCTCCACTAAACAAAGAAAAAGAAGAAACACACTACTTTGCGTCTACGGACATTTATTTAAACCTTTTTAAACTCCAAAGAGTCGACTGTTTCTTAGTTGTTTCCGCCGCGGATGCGGAAGGCCATCCTAACAATAAGGTCTTCCCTGTCTTGGTAAAGGGTCCTCCCCTTTTCTTCAAGGGTTTGAATTTGGTTAAGGAGTTGTTGAATGCGTTGTTCCACCAGCTTTGGAAAAATATAAGGCACATGCTCTAAAAAGCATGAAGCGTTTGCTGACGTTCGCGCCTTTTTATTTTCAACATTTAGAATTTTTTTATTAACTTGAAAAAGTATTTGAAACTCAACTATTGGGGCTTTAAAATTGATTGAGGCTTTAAGCATGCCTTTGACAATAGTATACCAGACAAGACTTCAGAGGTAAGTCAGCCCCAACGCACCGAAGGTTGTAAACTAGCGAGCAATAAAGTGAGTGAAGATCATGGAGACTAGAGTTTATATCCTAAAAGTGGAAAAAATCTTTAGGTGATTTCTTCCTATCTACCTAAACCTTGATAGCCAGAGTAAAGGTTTTGGCCCAATGGAAGGCAAATCAGTAAGGTGAGGAAGGAATGTATTGCCAAAGATGAGATGGGAGAGCGAATAACTAGTGAGTTATATAAAGCGGAGGAAGTTGTGCTACCGAGGAAGGGGGTGTCATGGATCCAAAACATTTAACCCAACCAAACATGAGAAAATTGGAAAACATTTTCCGGAAAATGTTTTCCTTCATACCAAACACACCCTAAGTATTAAATATTTGCACCTAATAACATTTAAGAATTAAATTTCGTGATATAATATTTGGATAATTAATTGTGATACTCATACCAAATAGTAAAACAAATGAATCTGAAATATTTAAACAAAAAAACTTGATATGATATTTAAAATATTTAAAACTTCTTGTTAAAATTTACAAAATGCAAATAATATATGATTATTTAGAATTTAAAACTAATTGTTAAATCTTAACAATTGTGCATGGAAACAAAAGCCCCCAAACAAATGAAATTCCAATACATGTGAAATCAAAGTATTGTAATTCTAATTAACCAAATATGCCATGCATACACAAAAAGGATTAATGAGTTCTTTTCAAGTAATATTCGAGTTAAAGTTGAATATTGCAATGATCATAAAAAGTTTATAGCCAGTAATCATCAACAGGAAGAGGAGCATCAATAAACACGTTCAAATAACCATTTCTTTAGATGAAATAACTATTTTGTAGAGAGTATATTATCTTTGCATCTTAAAGAATTGTAATTAGATTACACTATAACAATGAATTCATTAATGTCAACTATGATCAGCCTTCCGGAGAAATCAAGCCCTCCACGATCGAAGATTGTCGCTAGATCAACTACCACAAAAATGGTGTAATACTGATAGTTGAAAGGGAGGAGAGATGGTGATTTTGATCATAATTTCTTGGAAGATTATATTATAGCTGATAATTCAAGACTCAAGAGTAGTAAAAAATGAAATCAAAGATAAAATGATTTGCATTCAATCTCAAAAGTTACAAAGAACAGATGGAAAATTAGTAAACTCATTTAACCTTTATATAATGTTTTTCCTAGTCCTTTGAAATTTCCTTTCATTTATTTACTAATTAATATTCAATTCAACTTTTCAACTTCTTTGTACTTATTGTAGCAATCAATGAAAGGTTGGCCATTGGTTAACGTAACAATTAAATAATTGAACCACCAACGTTTCATATAAAGTTATGGGTATTATAATTATTAAATGCAAACTTCTTTTTTTTATTGTATGAAATGTGCGCATTTATATTTTATATTATAAACTTTTTGAAATAATAGTTGCTTGAAGGTTAAAATGATGTTTAACTTTTAATAGGCGATTTGGTAATTCAACTTTTCATTTGGAAGGTTTCTACTTGATATAATATTATAACGATCAAATTTTTAATATAGAATGAATAAACCAAAAAATAAGCAGGGAAAGAAAGAAAGATGATTGTCCTCAATCCTTATTAAATCATTGAATTAAGTGTGATAATTAAAATATTATAACTCCACTTCCAAAGCATCCGTTCAATTCATGTTATTGAAGACTAATTTATTTGAATTTTTTTTAATTATGGTGTAATTAAAAATTATTTTATAAAAAGAAATTAGTATAAGGGCAAAATGGTAAATCAACTTTGAAGACAAGAGCTTCCCATTTTTAATAATATATGATATGATATGATGATATATTATATGGTGGAGACTAAGAAACCTATATGACTTATTTCAAACAATTTCTTCTTTGGGGGGTTTTTGAGACCTTTTAAAATGACTTTTGTGGTAAAAGGTTGAAATTTTGAAGTTCATTTTTTTATTTTTAGGAAAAGGGATCAAAGACCCAATTCCCATTGAAAATTAGACTCATTTACTTTTATACTTTGAATTTGTCATTTGTTTGTGGAGGTAAGGAGTAGAACTGTTGTATTTGTTGCCGGTGCATAATCACATCTTCAGCAGCAGGCACCACATGCAGTGTCTAAGAGAGGCCGGAGAGAGAGTTGAGGTGGAGAATAACCATAAAAAAGCTTCAAAGGGGTGCTTTGGAGTTGTTTAACCAGTCCAATTACAAGGTATGAAAGACATGTATGGAATCATACCTTGTGGGAAAGGATTTCTGGGATGTTGTTAATGGGAATGACACAAGTCCTCCTGATGACGGACCGGAAAATAGCAGTGCATACAAGAAGTGGAAGCAGATTAATGTGAAGGCAGAGTTCATTCTGAAGAGGACAATCTCCTCCGGTTTATTCGATCATATTATAAAGTGTAAATCAACTCATGAAATATGGAGGACCCTCGATCGTTTGTTCAACAAGAAGAATGAGGCTCGGCTGCAGATATTGGAGAATGAATTGGCTAACACCAATCAAGGTAATCTTTCTATCACTGAGTATTTTTTAAAGATTAAGAACTTATGTTCTGAGATATGCTTATTGAATCCGGAGGAGTCTATTTCTGAAGCACGAATGAGACGAATAGTCATTCGTGGTTTGAAACCTGAATATATTCCATTTGTGACGTCAATTCAAGGATGGTCTCAACAACCATCCTTGGAGGAATTTGAGAATTTGTTATCGTCACAGGAGCTATTAGCCAAACAATTGGCTAGTGTATTTGTCAAAGGAGAAGGCAATGCTCTTGTAGCCGACAAAAGGAACTTCAAAGGAAAAGCAAGACATATCTTGCACTCTAGATTATCAGGTGGTTCAAGCTCATCTGGAAAAAAGGAAGAGTCTTCTAATTATTATGGTAAGAAGTCTCTCAGATGTGATCGATATGGTAATGTAGGACACATAAAAAGATATTGCCGAGCCAAGGAGAGCAATATGTCTCAAAAAGTTCCTGAAGAAGAAGAAGAAGAGTGGGAACAATGTTTAGTAGCTGAGGCTCGAGAAATAGATTCCATGATTTCCATCAATCTTGAAGGAGATTGGATCGAGGATCTAGAATACAATATAACCAATCACGTGGAGAAGCAAGAAACTGATATTGTCGGCATGAAGCAAGAAATTTTTGAGAATGTTCTCAGTGGTGACATGATAGCTACTATTGAAGAAATCAAAGAAGAAGATCTTGAACATGCAATATCTTAAACAACATGTGCTAGTGGCGACCTTTACAAAGAAAGCATTGAGGGAGATGTATTGGAAGCGGCAGTATATGGTTAATCATCTTCAATATCAAGGTCAATTAATGACTCAGAGCAAATTCTGAAAGTAAATGGAAAAAGTAGATGTAACATCTCTGAAAGTAAATGGAAAAAGTAGATGTAACATCTCGCAACTAGAAAGAACTAGAAGGAAGTTTAAAATCTGGAAATAGTTACATTTGGAAAGAATGAGGAAATATGGAAATTTTTAAGTAAGTTAAAGTGAGTTTTTGGTCAACTTCAAACGATCATAACTCCTAGATCAGGATGATTTAGGTGTGGTTCCAGATATGGTTGGAAATCTCTTGGAATGATCTTTCCAACGCAGCCAAGTTTGCGCGATTCGGAGTTTGTATGAGTGAGTTATGCCCTTTGGAAAGTGGGTTGTTGGATTAAGGAAATGTCCAATACGGAATTTTAAGGGGTATTTTAGTCTTTTTATTGCCCTATTATTTTAATCCTTTTTTAGGAGTTTAATATGGGTCAAATCAGATTTTAGTCAGTTTTAGAATTTGGGATTTCACGCTAGGGCTAAGGAGAAAGGAGAAGAGAAAAGAAGAAGGAGAAAAAAAAGGGTAAATTCATCAATATCGATCAAGAAAGTTGGTGTTTCGCCAAGGATTTACTTCTATCAGGTATGTGAGGCTCTCATAACGTCGGGATCGTTCTCCCACGTGCCAAGCATACTAATTTCAGTTTGGATTCGACCTAAAAGAGTTTGAATATTGATCATCTTGATAACTATTCTTGAATTCATATATTGTCCTTGAATTTGACTGAGTTGGGAAGTTTCTGAGTTCGTTACGTCGCATAATAGAGTCATTTCGAGTTAGGTTCTTAGGTACATTGTTGGGTATCTATATCTAAAAGTAATTTGAGAAAAAAAATGAGTTTGGGTGAGTTCGGGTTGGAAAACAAAGAAGAAATTTCGTCGGACGATATTTGACATAGGGGGGCGTAGCGGAGCAGGTTCCCAAATTTGGGAATTTCTGTTTCGCATCACGGAGCTGTCACGGAGCGTTCTGCCTCAAAAGTCATTTTCGAAACTACATTTTAAAAGCTTCTCCGCGTCGCGGATCCACCCTCAAATATTGATTTTTGGTCTTTTCTCATGTTCAGCTATCTAGAATCATTCCTAAGCATCATCAGACATTTCCAGTCACAAATCATAATCCTTGAATCCATAATTCAATTCAAGGATCAGTTAAGAGTCAAGTCAAGAGCAGTTAAGAATCAAAGTCAAGAGAAACAAAGAGTCAAGTTAAGATAAGTCATTAAAGTTTTCAAAAGTCTTTCACAAATATTTTAACTTTGTTTTAAGACTTAAGTTTTGAGTTCAGTAAAGAGTAAAGTTGAAGTTCTGTTCTTCAAAGAAGTATATGGGGACTAAGTATTCCCAAAGAGATTTAAAATGTTTTCACATTTAAATTAGAGCGGAAACTGAGATTTCCAAGATAGCCTTTGAGCTAAGTTTTTTAGCATTAATCTCAAATCACAGAAGAAGTATGTTTTTTTTTAAACACAAAGAGCTAATATAATATAATATTTATAGGAGTAGTATGGAGCACTGATGGGGAAGAGTTCATACAACTATCAGCCCCCTTAAACCATGTAGTCATCATGGGTAGAAAAGGATCATACTTTTTAGATGAATCATTTTTGCATAAACTAGTGGATCCACTTAGTATTTCAGGTCCTATACTGTTGGCCGGGTATAGCATGAACTGGTAGCATGAGGAAGATCGTTGTATTATCACAATAGCTTTTATGTGATGGTTGTCAGTTAGAGAAACTCCCACATCAGTAATTGAATGGTTCCTCAAGGGGTTCTGCTTAGTATGAATGGGGGTATGGGACTTCATTCATGCATTGCACAAGTAGACTTTGAGAGGGAGCATGGTATGTTTTTTATGATATTATGATTATGAGTTGACATCATGTTTTAAATAGTTTTCTTTTTTCTTTATATTTGTATTTGTTTTAAACTGCTTTATAATGAAATGAGTTCAGTTAAGTATTCATGAGTTGAGAAGAGTCAAGGTAAGTGTTTCTTTTAGAATCTCTTTCAAGCCTATGTTGTTTTAGCATTCCAACTCGCATACTCGTACATTCAATGTACTGATGTCAGTTGGCCTGCATCGTCTTATGAAGCAGACACGGGTAACTAGGATCGGTATTCCAGTGCACCGTTGATCCAGTGAGCAGTTCAGAGTCAATCGGTGAGCCTCCTTGCATTCCGGATGATCTATTTTCATTGCTTTCTAGATAGTTCATTAGGATGTTGTGGGGTTGTCCCAACATCCATCTCAGTTGTTTTAGAGGCTTCATAGACAGTCAGATGTTAGTCATTTGAGTCTTTTCATTTTCATTTCTTATTGTTAAGACTTGGGTTGCCACTTTTGGCCAAGTTGAATGTTTAACCTTTAAACATTCTCATTTATTTTAGTATTCAGATCTGTTAAGCGCTATTGACCTTTATTAGTATGAATATTTTCTTCCGCTGAGTTAAGTAAGTCAGGCCAAGGGTTCACTTGGGGCCAGCAATGGTCTTCGAGTGCCAATCCCACCCAGGGTGTAGGCTCGAGGTGTGACAGTAGAGATCAAATAGAGTAAGAAGATTATATTCAAGTCTCAAAGATAAACGATATGATTTCTAAAGTTGCCAAAAAAATCTATCGAGGAGATGATAAGAGAATATGACAGTGGATCCTATGTTGGTGTTGAGACTTCATAGAAAATTGGTAGTGTTTCTCTGGATAATATAATTGTTGAGAAGTTAAGAGAAATGGGGAGTCTGAGAACTCAACAATGAGATAATCTACATGGATCAACTGACGATGAAGAATTTTATCATTTGAAGAAGTAAGAGGAGTTCGGAAGAAACTGCCGAGATTTCACCAAGACGTGGCTCAAAGCCTCATTTGAGTTCTTCCATGACAAGTGTGGGTAGTTTCCAAAAAATCACTTTAATGGGGAGTGTGAAAAATAAAGATGATTTTTTGGAGGTACAAATAATTCTAGATATTTAGTAGAACTTTTTAGAGTTTTATAGAGATATCTTTAGTATTTGTTGTATCTAAGAAAAATCTAGATATTCTAGAGAATTAGATATTTGTAGTTAGGAAAAACCTAGATAGTTTAGAGTTTTAGATATTTGAGGGAGAGATTTGTAGAAGAGGTTAGAATAGTCTAGATTATTAGTATCTAGAATCATCCCTACACAACTATAAATAGGGGTGACATTGGGCATTTGTAAACAACCTAAGTACAACTCAAATAAAATAGTCTTCTTCCATAAACAAGTTCTCCTTTATAGCTTCCTCTTCTTTAGTTGAATCTTCCTATCTTAATTAACGATTTTGAGCTAGCAGAAGGATTCTTCTATTATACTTTTCTTCTGCTATTCTTTACACTTATGAGTCAATAAAGCTATGAGTGCTTCCTGAATCGACCAACACAGTTATATTCCTAACTAAAATGGTGTTAACCTCATTGTTATTGCCAGCCAAGGCACTCAGACAAATAGCCTTTTGCATCTCCTGTTGTATTTCCCTTCAATTACCACATCAGTTAGGGCTTGCTCCTCAACTATTGCAGCAGTTTCAGTAGGTGCTGCCCATGCCACTTGCTCATATTCATTGCTTTCCTTGATACAATTCAACTGCCTATTCTTACATTTATGCCCTGGAGCATACTTATCTCCATATCTGAAACTAAGCTGGTTGTTCTTCCTTTGTTCATAGACTTACAGACTCAACCTGTAAGTTGTTGGTTTAGTGGAAGTCATAGTTGATGGTTTTGGGGTAAAACTACTCACAGGAGCCTTGATATGCCTAGTATTAGGTTGGTCCTTCTTAAGAGCTATTTTAATGGCCTTATCTTGCATCATATCTTGTTCAATTGCAAAGCTGAGGGTAGTGGGCATAAACATCTTAATAACATACTTGATCTCCTCTTTGAGTCCTCCCATGAAACTAGATAGGAAATGAGCTTCATTCAAGACAGGATTTCTTATCAACATATGTGCTTTGAGATCCTCAAACCTTCCCAAATATTCATCTAGAGATCCAGTCTGATTCAACTTGTTGAAGACTTCAACAACATCCTCCATTAAAATATCCCCAAACCAAATATATAATTCTTCTTTGAACTCTACCCAGGTCAATACCCCTATACTCAGTACCATAGAGTTATATCATGTTTCAGTCATTCCATTAAGATAGAGAATTCATGATTCAATCTTCAAGTTGTCAACAGTTCTATATAAATTAAAGTACCTTTTTCACTTTCTGAGCCACGCCTTAGGCTGGTGACCTTTGAAACTGGGCAATTCCCACTTAGGAGGGTGGATGGAACTCCCTGGTGTCTCAAATTCTTATGTTCTTGTCCTGGAATGGGTAAAATGTCATCCCCTTGTGGAATGTTCAGATCAACAGTTGTTGGCCTCCTTTCCAATGCAGTTAACATTTCCATAATTTATTCTAACGCTCATTCGATTCCCACCGGTGTTTCACTGATCTCACGATTACTATTAACCAACCCTTCCATCATATTTTCATGTCGATCATCTATGGATCTGAATCTAGTACTATCCGCCATTATAGATCTCCATGCACAGGTCACAAAACCTAGGATATGATAACACTTGTCAAGATCTGTACCAAGAATAAAATCAAACAACAACACCTTTGGGATAATTTTCTGGTTCGTATTAATAACTTCAAACTATTACAACTAAGAATGGAAATACGAGTACTGAATTGAACTACTCTACTGGGATGCCAGAGATGAGCTTGAGATTTGCAGTAGAAGATAAGAAGAAGAAGAATTTAGACTAGGAGAGAAGAAGAAGTAAGAAATCTGGAAAGAGATGAGAAATGACAAAATACCAATTGATTCATTAGTTTTTCTCTCTCTTAGATGTTAGCCTTATAACCACCTCGTCCGAGCTGGCAGCATCGTAGCCCTTCAAGCTCATTAAGCAACTTACAGTCATAACCATCTATTGAATGTGTTGTTATTACTCATCCATCCCCCATATTGAATCTCATAACAACTTGCTTAGGTGATGTCAGGCACAAATATCCAGCTTGTTACAAGCAGTGCAAGCGGAAGG
Source organism: Solanum chiquidenum (assembly GCA_029582725.1). Classification (NCBI taxonomy): domain Eukaryota; kingdom Viridiplantae; phylum Streptophyta; class Magnoliopsida; order Solanales; family Solanaceae; genus Solanum; species Solanum chiquidenum. The sequence goes on along the minus strand of JAJOOS010079868.1, from coordinate 28,494 downwards.
AGCATATTATTGAACATATGCGGACATCTCATCATTCGGTTCATGACCCTACATGTGGTGTGTGTAACAAACATTGCAAATCATTTGAATCACTAAGGGAGCACATTGCTGGTAAGTTATTGTGCTTAGACAATGAATATTTTTTACATGTAAATGATCTCTAAGTTTCCTTTTCACTTTAATATTCAGGTCCATTGGCCAAAGTGAACTATTCAAGCATCTTTGCTGAAAGAAGCTGCATTTTGTATCTGAAAATCTGTAGCAGCGTGGACTCTCTCAATGGGAATGTGTCATCTTACCACTCCTCAACCCATTGTGAGTTGATGAATATTCTATTGATTAAGAATTCATCACCAACTTAATTATTTACTTAAGATAGGTCAAGAAAAATCTAGAATATTTTGGAGTTATAGAGAATTGAAGGAAGATCTCTAGAATGAGAATAGTCTAGAAATGTTCTAGATAGGGTAGTTCTAGAATTAAGTAGTTGGAGGAATATTCTAGAATAGAGTAGAAAAATATGCTTAGCTAGATTGTTCCATCATCTCCTATAAATAGAGGTGGTCCATTTGAATTGTAAGCAACCAAGCAAAGAAACCAAGTAACAAAGCAAGTAAGTAAGAAAGCCAGAGAGCAAACAAGTGTGTGCTCAAGTAAAGAGTGTTGTTGACGCAAGCAACAAGTGTGATCAAGATTGTAAGACCGAAGCGGGTCCTTACTTTGATATAATAAAATTCAAGTTGTGAGAAATCGATTGTGCCCGTCGTCTCCAAACAACAAATATATTCAACAAATGGTATCAGAGCCTGGTGGAAAAAGAAAGGTAGCAACTCAAAGGAAAGGAGATCCTACAAGCTACTTCCGGAGGCTACAAGTTGTGAGGCACTTATCAATGGCAGATTTTGCAAGCACTCTCAAAAGCATTGAGTAGCTCAACGCAAGCAACTATGGATCATGGAGCACAAAATTGCAATATTACTTTCTTGGCCAAGAATTATGGGATATCATTGGTGGATCAGACACCACAACACCAACAGATGCTGAAGCAGCAAAAAGGTGGAAGGTCAAAGCTGGAAGGGCCATATTTGTTCTCTCTGTAACAATCGAGGATGAGCCCTTGCAACGAATTAAGAATGCCAAGACACCCAAAGAAGCTTGGGACACATTAGCAACGATTTTTACGAAGAAGAATGATGTGAGATTACAAAGGATTAAAATGATTGATACAAATTTAATCTCTTTAAACCATAAGGGCCCTACTTATGTTATTAGAGAAATCAAACATGAATTTTGTTTGGTTTGTGACTCAAGCTGTAAAGTTTTTTTAAGAGGGGCAGCCATTGTTTCATGTCTTCTTTTTGTTCGATAGTTATTTGAGTATTAATCTTACGCATTATAAATTAAGAATTTCTTGATGAATAAATAGTATTATTACAACGGTGGTTTGTTTATTTGGAATCAAGCAAAATTCTTAAAAGTTTTATATATGTGAGATTATCAATATATGAAATGAGAATTATGATAAATAAATAGGATTTACGAAAGTGGTCTATTTACTTAAGTCGTTAGAATATTCTCAATGTTTCATGTATGGAATGTTCTTCATAAATGTATACTAGTAAAGGTTTGTTTACTCGGAAAGAGATTTACCTTTAGATACTAGTAACACTTAAATTAATTTATGAGAAGAGATATTAAAGATTTTCACCGGATTAAAGGGAGAAATATAATATCTTGAATTCTCAAGTGTATTAATTGAGAGAACAATAAGTTGTAAAAAGGTTAGTTGTGTGTCTTAGCCGAAAGACAGGACACAATGTATGCCTTATGCTCATGAGATAATTATTGAAAGAGAATGAAATTTTGAATCATGTTATTTTAATCTTTAACTACGCTTAAAATGGTTAATTTTCAAATTTGGTCATAGTTTGATGGTTATGAATTTTTGTGATCTTTGATTGACTTGAAATTTGATGGTTCCATCGAAGATCATTTCTATGGGTTTTAGATGGTTTGTCGTATTAAAATTTGATTTGAATATGATAAGATCATTCTTTATGTTAATTATGTTTATGTTAAATTTGGAACATGATTACACATGGTTATTTAACATGAATTGATATGTGATAAGAATGTATGTCATATTGTTTTAATTCCTAAAGATACTTAAATTACTTGAATTTGAATTTGGTCATAGCTTTGGAAATAAAGATTCTTTATATGCTCCAATTAACCTGAAATTTGGTAAGTTCATTGATAACGGACTAGTAAGAAGTACTCATTGCTATGTGATTATGTTTCTTTGAGGTCGTTAAAATGATTTTAAGTTGTTCTTTGGAATTAAAATGTGATTTAGTATGAATGACATCTTTTATATCGGTTTTATTTATGTTATATGTGGTACATGATTACACGTGATGAGTTAACATAAATTGATATATGATAAAGATGTAGATCTGATTATTTTTCCTCAAATCGTTTTGAATCTGAATTTGATCATAGCTTTGGAGATAAATATTATTTTTGAACTCTGATTGATCTGAAATTCGGTAGGTTCATCAGAAACGATCAAATTTAAAATACTCATTGTTATGAAGTGATTTGACAATTTGAGGTCGTTTAGATAATGTTTTTGGATAATTTTTGTATCTTGAAAAATTAATTTTACCGAAAAATTTCTCGACTATGATATAGTGGTGATAGAGTTTGTTCTCTATGGTCTTCATGACTAAATTTTAGTGAAGTATTAAGTTCATGTGTTGGTTTAGACATTCCTCCATAACGGATGAAATTAATACAAGTCATTAAAATTTAATCTCTAGTTTTGATTATCTGTATTGACTCTCCTAAACTGAGTAATATTTGATTGGATCAATGGATCTAGGGATAATGATATTCACTTGACTTAAATTAACATATACTCTCCATCTGAGTTAGCTTTTGTTCTAAATTTAATGAAGTGAATATCTGACACCACATATGTATGTTGCATGAGTAGTCATTTTTCATCAAAACTTATTATTCAAGGTGCATGGATATCTATGAGGTGTGTTTTGAATTTTTTTTATTCAATGCATTCATAAACATGCTGATTTTTGGAAAATAGTATTCAGATAAAGTAAATAGTTTTTAGAATTTTGTTCTTTGTTCTTGATTTGTGTATCTATTTCACAATGATGACATGTGTCATGCGATAAGAATTATTGAACGGAAAAAATTTAAATTCTATTTTGACCATATAACGTTTTCAACCAAATTGATCATAGTTTTGGAATTCGAAAAAAAAAAAAAACTCTGATTGATTTGAAATTTGGTAGATTCATAAGAACGACCTAGTAAGAAATTAATTTTTTTTTGGATCGTTTTATCAGTTTTTGGTCATATTTGATTAAATAGTAGTGAAGTATTAGTTTTATGTGCTGGCTTAAACCTTCCTCCCTATCGGATGAAATTGATACAAGTCACTATGTATTTAATCGTCTAGTTTTGATAATCTGTATTAACTCTCCTAAACTGAGTAATATAAGATTGGATCAATGTAACTAGAGGATTTTCACTTGACTTAAACTAACAGTAGACTCTCCATCTGAGTTAGGTCTGTATAAGTTTATGGAGTGAATAATCGGTCATTGTACATGTGTATTGCATGGGTAGTTCTCCAATCCCATCTATTGGCTATTCGAGATGCATGGATACATATGTATAAATGAGCCCTGAATTTTGCTATTTAGGATTATTCGAAATATTATGATCTATTTGATGTATTATATCTCATATTCTCTATAGACTTTACTCACCCACTTAGTATTACTTAAACTTTTCTTTTGGTAGAGATAAGATATTTAATTCAAAGAATGCATTGTACATGTACCTTATGTTAGAAGGAATTATTTTCAGTTTCTAACTAGATAAGAGATTAGTATTTAATATATTCGTTTGTAACTCTCCTATCATTGAGTTTGATGAATATTTTATCTCTTGTGGTATATTGATGCGTGATTTTTTTTGTATTATCTCTCATGAATTGAATCATATTAATATGTCTTATAAGGGAAAATATCTTTTAAATTGAATGAAACTTATCTATACATTATCGTCTAAGTCATTTATTCTGAATAGAATTTCGAGGTTGGTTAATGGATGGACATAACAGTTCATTGAAAGTGAAGTCACTACCAACATGTGAGTTTTCTTTAGAAGGAAAAATGACTAAGAGACCTTTCCTCTTAAAAAGGAAAAGGCGGTAGTGATAAGTTAGAATTATTCTATTTTGATTTGTGAGGTAAATGAACATTCAGGCAAGAGGTGACTTTGAGTATTCTGAGATTTCCACAAACGGTTACTCATGATATGAATATATATTTTTTGATGCTTTGTTAGTCTGAATGTCTTGATAAACTGATAAAAATATTTAAGACAAATGAAAATAGCATCATAAAAAAATATATATATATAAAGTCACTACAATCTGATTGCAGTGACGTAAACCTCTCTGCAGAGCTCATGAATCACTTATTTTATAGAATAATTGCATTTCAATTATCTACACCAGGCACTGTATAATAGATTGGTGTAGAAGAGAAAAGAAGTAAACTCTTATGAAGATGATATGATTAATTATGGACTTATTATTAGTTATTTTGTTTCTTTTGGGATAGGTTTTAATAACTACATATCACATTATGAATTCAATTTCTTTCAAATCAGTACCTTGAACAACTATAGAACTAGTTGGATTTGACGTAAGTCTAATTTGTGACATGTTCAGATATAGGATTGGTCAGCACATGTGCTGAGTGGAAGAATAAGAAAATTGGAATTAAGAACGGAATGTGTGTGTTAATTGGACATTCTAAAGAATGAAAGAAGGTTTATTGTAGTGTATTAAAGAAAATAAGACAATTGTTAACACAACTGTCTGATTTCTAGAAAAGGATCATTTAGTAAACCATGTTCCTAGAAGTAAACTAGTTTTACAGGAATTGAACAAAGAAATAACAAATAAGTCAATTGTAAATTCAGACGCTCAAGAACATCTAATGGGTATGTCAGAATTAACGTTCCATTGCATTTATGTAGTGGGAGAAACGTAACTAGACATAAGAAAACTACTATCTCAAGTAGTGGGATTGATGTTGAGCAAATCAAAAGAACACATCTTCATTAAAAGTTGTTCATATTCAATATCGAAAGATTTTGAAGAAAATATTAAGACTCAATGACATGTGTAACATCCGGCAATTTGAAATAACTATGAAGAGGCTTAGAAGTGGAAATAGCCATTTTTGGAAAGAATTCAAAAATCTGGAAATTTGGTTAAGTGTGGAAAAAAAAGGTGAGTTTTGCCCAACTTTGAATAGTCATAACTCCTAAATCAAGATGATTTAGGTGTATTTCCAGTTATGTTTGTGAAGCTCGTGGAATGATCTTTCCAACGCCGCCAAGTTTGCTCGATTCCGAGTCCGTATGAGTGAGTTATTCCCTTTGGAAGTTGGGCAGTTGGAAGGGAAGTCCGTCCGGAAATTTTAAGGGTATTTTGGTAATTTCCCTAACCAATTCTTTTGGTTATATTAATGTGTTAGACTGATTTTTATATCAGTTCTTTCCTTTTTTAAAAGAGTGAGAGTAAGGGTTTGAGAGTGAGGAGGAGAAGAAGAGGAGAAAGAGAAGATCAAGCAAGGATTCGTCAAAGATCGTCGTGGATATCGTCGGGGGTGATCCCTACTAGGTATGTGAGTTCATAGTGTTGGGCTGGTTCTTTCCCCCACACGCCAAACTCGTTTTATTTCCAAGAAAAGATTGGTTGTGTTGTTGGCGTTGTTGATTGTGTTGTTGAAGTTCCTTGTTGATTTGGGACATGTTTCCGGTTGTGTTTTTGAGTTGAAATCTATTGTATGTTGAGGGGTTTATGATTCTAAGTATTTGGGGCTGGAACCTTTGAGGTTGAGAAGGTTTAGAGTTGGAGAAACTAAGGAGAAAAGTCAAATTTTCGGGAAAAAGGGTTGGGGCGTCGCGCCAGCCAGCGTGCCCCAAAAGGGACTCTGAAGTCCAGCCCTTGGGGCGGTGCGCCTAGCAGAGCGCCAGCAGGCCCCTCTGAAGTTTTAGGGCTGGCGCCCCGCGCCTCTCAGAGCGCCAAGGACACCAACCTTTCCCATTCTTTCCCCACTTTTTCATGCATGTTCCTTGGTAATGTACCTTATGTTTTATAGTTGTTTTCAACACTCTAAGGTACATCTAAACATCAAGAACTCATCCATAAACATGAGATCATCACCCTCGAATCCATAATCCAATTCGAGGAAAGTTAGGATCAAAGTCAAGTGAAGTTAGAGTCAACCTTAGAAGTTAAGAAGTAAGTCAAGCAAGTCTTTAAAGTTTTCAAGAGTCTTTATTGAACGTTTTAACTTCATTTTAAGACTCAAGTTTCAAGTTGAGTAAAGAGTATAAAGTTGAGTTCATTTCTCAAAAGTTATTAGGGAACTATGTATTCCCAAAGAAGTTTTAAAGAAATGTTTTCACATTTAAACAAGAGCGGAAACTGAGATTTCCAAAGGGCCTTCGGGCTAGTTTTCAGAAAAGAGAAATAGCTTTCTAAATGAAGCAAGCAGGGAAACTGAGATTTCCAAGATAGCCTTTGAGCTAAGTTTTTGAGTAATTATCTCAAATCAGCAGAAAGAAATATGTTTTGAAAACATAAGAGTCAGTACATTTTTGGGAGTAGTATTGAGCACCGAGTTGGGGGAGCGTTCAAAGAACTCACAGCCCCCATGGAACCATGTAGCCAACATGAGTAGAAGAGGTTCATACTTTTTAGATGAATCCTTTTTAAATTAGACTAGTGGATCCATTAGGCAGTTCAGGTCCCATACCTTTGGCCGGGTATAGGATGCTCTGGCAGCGTGAGGCGATCGATGTATCATCACTATAGCTCTTATGTGATGGTTGTCGATTAGAGAAACTCCCACAACAATTATTGTATTTTTAAATACATAAGTTCATTTGTATTTCTACATACATCTCAGATTTATTGTATCTTTGTATACACACAGAGTTTGCAATATGTTTTGAACAGTTTTTCTTTATATTGCACTTGTTTTAAGTTGCCTTATATTGAAACGAGTCAGTCAGGTTGAGTTAAGTTGAGCCAGGTAAGTTATTCAGTTTCTTCCAGATTTCCTTCTAGCTTATGTTGTTTAGCTTTCCATCTCGCATACTCGTACATTCAATGTACTGATGCCAGTTGGCCTGCATCTTGTTATGATGCAGACACAGGTACCCAGGATCAGCATCCAGCATGCCATTGGTCCAACTAAGCACTCCAGAGCCAGTGGTGAGCCTCCTTGCTTTTCGGAGGACTCAATTATTTTGTTCTCTTAGTTTTGTTTTATTAGGATGTTGTGGGGTCTGTCCCAACATCCATATCAGTATTATAGAGGCTTCATAGACATTCAGTTAGTTTGAGTCTTTCATCTATGTATATACATATATAATATTCTATTTTGAGACTCGAGTTGCCTTTTTGGACAGATTTTATCAGTTGGGTTGTTTTATGACCTTTCATTGTATTGAGTTAAGTTTCCGCTGAGTTAAGAAAGCCAGGCCAAGGGTTCGCTTGAGGGCCAATAATGGTCTTCGAGTGCCGGCAATGTCCAGTCCAGGGTGTAGGCTCGGGGCGTGACAACATGAAAGTGTGATTATGTAGTAGTGCTTAGTCGTAGTGGGAGAATCAAAATGAAGATTGATTTGTTTTTGCATATGTGAGAAAACTTTCATGATAGAACTCTTGTAAAGAAGTACACTCTTGTAGAGTTTCATGATGAGGTCTCTCAAGATCTAGTACAAAATCGACTTGTTACGACGAAGCACTACTAGACAAAATTGCATGAGAAAAATAACTTGGTAAATTTCTTTCGATAAGAAATAAAGGAATGCTTGTGAAAGTTGTAAATGCATAGTTAAGAGTATAAGTGGGAGATTGTTAGGATATATACTACATTAATCATGTGTTTAGACATAGTATTCTAACAATTTCAAGATTAAACATCTAAGTGGGAGATTGTTAGGGTATATACTATTAACCATGCATTTAGATATAGTACATTATAACAATTGTGATGGTTAAGAATCTAAGTGGGAGATTGTTAGGATATATACTATTAACCATATGTTAAGATATAATATTTATTATAGAATAAATATTTGCTCAGTTTTAATAGATCATATATTCGTTTATGGTGTCTATTTACTTATATAGTAGATGATTTAGTGTGTAGAGTTTTAGCTTATACACAGAGGATTAAATCATCGGTTCTTATAAGTATAAAAAGATTGTAGCACAAGATTATATGTAATTTATCCTGATTATGCGAACGGTATAGTTCCAACTTCTTGTGCTAGTACATTTTGTATGTATTGAACGGGACCGAGTAGAGATAGTTATTTTAGACTGACTGACAAAAACATATTCTCTAAACTATTAAATGTACTTATATTCTTAATCTTGATATAACTATTATGATCTGTATTTATTAATTATCGTTTTGATTTATTAAAAGGTGAGATTCTGAGATGGGTCAATATGCCTGGTAAGTTGGATGATAATAATATATATTGGTGAAATAATAAGTTAGTTGATGAAATCCATATCTCGTTATAGAGATTGATTGATATGCCTTTTTGAGAAACTTATAAGTTTTCATCGTGTCAAATCTTGCAAGTGGATTTATGAATCCGACACATGAAATAAGTTAAGTAGTGCTCTAAAGGAAATTAATCATTAAATTAAATTCGTCAGTAATTTAATTTATTGATTAGTATCTGAAATCTTAACATGGGGAATTACATAAGTGTTTAATGCGAAATTACGAAATATAAATAGAGGAGTGCAATTACGAATTTCTAGTGGAATGATTTGTAATTTATTATGGTAAGATTGTAAGAATAAATTCAAATTAATTATTTGAATTATTTCCATAATAGGAAGCCTCAGTAATTAATTTTGTGGTCCCTCCAGTGCCCATATATAACTAGAACTCAGAATCCTATTTCTATGGAAAAAGGAAGAATAATATGTTTTTTCTAGTCTTCTAGAAAAATTAGGTTTTCTAGTCCTTTTTGGATTAGGAAGAAATCTCTATAAATAGGGATTCTCCAAACCTAGAAAACAGATGAATAAGTTTTCTATCATACTTGCCCACCCAAGTATTAAGAGAGTTCGGATGTGAATTTGGGATCACTGTAGAAGATCATAGTTGTTGTCTATCTTGTAGATTCGCTTGAAGGTCGTCTAACTTATGGATTCACTTAAAGGTATCTTGCTCACGCTTCAAGAGATATTTATCGAATTAAATTTCAGCAAGTTTATGTGTTTTAGCATGATTTTGTGTTCTAGCATAAACGGTATTGGTTATCTATTATTCATGTAAGCAGTAAGATTCTAGTATGCTTCCGCTGTGCATATATTTTTCCAACAGGGTATGCCTAGTTGACGAAGATGAAAAGATTATTTTTCACACTTATGTCCTACCTCAGACTTGTGGTTGATTATAGTTATACATACCTATTCATAGTGTAAGTTGACGCTTTTGGTATCACACCTTTTCATACTTCCTCATCATTATGTACCAGGTATGAATTCAGCAGATTCTTTACAGCTTAGAGCCAATTCGCAGAGTACTTGTGGGACATAACCTTGAGAAACACCTGCATTGCTTGAAGATATCTTATCCTGATCGTCTTCTAAGGTAATTCTATTTTTCTTTTTTTTCTAATAAATGAACATTATTTTCTAGGAACCTTAAATCCTGTATTATGTCCAGATCACGGGCTTGGCATGTATTATGTGTATCCATTCACTGCCATGCATTAACATGAATGGTTATATTTTCCATAATTTTGACATAACATGCTTCTTTAAGAGTACTTAGTTACCCAGTGGAATAATCAAGGTGTGCACAATTTGGCCTAGACAACACCGCTATTAAAAAGAAAAAGAGAGTCGCTTATGGTTGACTATTGCTGTGGGTGGAACATTTATGCTTATTAGGTCAAAGTAGGTTTGTTCTTGAGGATGGACCTATTAACTCACTTAATCAGGTACTGATGTCAAGAAGCCTAGTATTTCTCCGAGGCCTTTGCCACATTTTCTTATTTACTCATTTAGGTAAGGCGTAAAATAGCCCTCTTTGTTGCACCTACAATTTCCACCCCTTTGGGTTCTCCTGGGTTGTTCCTCCAAATGATGGTACTTAATCCTTCACCTGCTGGGGTCATCCAAATAAACTTATGACTCCTCTGCTGGTGCTGTTTTTGAATTCCTACATTATCAAAAAGTTAGAATTTTTAGTTATTTTTATGCAGAATGAGTAACAATAGACCCTTGTGGTCCGGCCTTCCCCAGTGCACCAGGCTGCCTTTTTTTATTTGAAAGAAAGTAAAGTAATACTTGGAGCTATACGCGTTAGATCTTCGTATAAAGTTTTCTTCCTCAATTAAATTGATGTCTTTATTTTTGTGCTATATTCCAAATCCTTGTTAATTACTACATTTTTTTGGTTAGAGTTACTGAAACTGCGACTCCTCAGAATCGGTGGTAATGTGTGTTTGAATTTTATGTGTGATTCCTGTAAAAGTATTTCAAGACATTGGCATCTAGTAAAATATGAAGATATTTGTAAAAAGTCAAGGTCGAAATCTAATAAATGTGTTCATTTCCTTCCTTCTGTGGGAGAAAATAACAGTATGGTGGTTATGTAAACTTGATCTACGAGCATGTACAATAGCTCCCATTGCAGCTTATGTTGACTTCTCTTCTACATAAGAGATGAAGATAAAAGTAAGAATTATCATATCAATTGTTCACATTCTCTGTATTTGTTTGTCAAGTTGGGTAAATGGAGACGCTATCTGTGTGTATGTCTTGGAGATCTTTTCTACACGAGATGCATTCCTCTATTCATGTCCTGCCTTTGTTCTATGCAGAGATACATATTGCCCCCTGATGAAGACCGTGGCACACGAGAGAATGACAATAGAGGAGCTCTTAGCAATATCCAGAGCAAACTATCTCTTGATTCACAGGATTGAATATACATTTAATCTGAGAAAGCTTCCAGCTCCAACTGCGTGACACTAAAGCAAGAATATGTTATATCATGATGAATTCATATTTAATTAGGCCTGTGAGGCTTCTGCTGCTGAAGGTTTCGTAGTTACTAAAGTTAATTGACTAGAATTTCATGTTTTTACTTGGTAAAAGTTACTTTATCTGCCCTCCATCCTTGGAGGACTCTTCTAGTTTGATGCCAAGTGAGAATTGCTTGATTTTGTTATTGCAATTTACATTTTCTATAATGTGTAGCACCAAAATACATATACAAGAACCCCTTATAGCTGTTGAATGTTGATGCTTAGGGGAAGAGAAGGGCATTAGGTTTCAGCAGTATGCATGCTAGGCATTCTTTACCATTTGGGATGCATATCACTCTAGTTAATAAAATAAACGTGTTACTAACTTGCTCAAATCTAAACGGATTGAGTGGATTGTGATTTTTTAAGCCGATTTTACCACTTCTAGCTACAGCCTATAGGTGACAGATGTCTTGTCTAATCACTCTCTTCCCTCGGTATTCTTTGATGATTTCATTAAGATTTAAGAGGGGATTGTTCATATCAGTGTTTTAAAAGGCGGGGGCGTGAGGCGAGGCGTTTTACTTAGTATAGGGCGAGGCGTAAGCCCTATAGATCTTTAAAAAAATTATTTATATTATAGTATAATAATATAATAACACAAAATTATAAAAATAAATCAATAGTTTGAAATAATTACAAATATGATTAAATAAACTAATAGAAAATAAAAGTTCTAACATGATTATACAAGTATAAATAATCTAATATCTTAACTTTCTAATTATAAAAGAATCATTATTTCTCAAAAATATTTTTTTATCATACTATACAATTTACTCCCCTAAAAGAAAATAATTAATAGCCTTACTAGTAAGTATAATAAAAACATCACTCCATCATGAATAAAAACAAAATTATTTTTAAATATCTAAATAAAATATAATAATTTTGAGACATATGTCAAAACCATGAAGACCAATGATAAGTGAAAAAGTAAAATTTTGCGACGTATTTATAAAAAGAAATGTTACATAATATATAATTATTTTCACAGTGTTACCAAATAGGAAAGATGCGATACTAAAATTTGTTATTTGAGTTGTTCTCAATGTTATTTATCTCTATAGATTAAAAATTATTATGTATCATTCAATTATTCAAGAACTATGAGGGTCAACAAAGTTAACTAAAGATTTTAACACATAATTTGTGTAAGATCTGTTAGGCGAGGCGCAAGCATTGGGCGTGCTTAGGGCGTAAGTCTTATAGAACGAAGTCTCACACTTGAGTCTCAGGGCATTTTACTAGAGTTCCGCCCTAGGGCGAGCCTCAAGGCGAGTCCCAACAAAGTTTTTTAGAACACTAATTTGGATGGTAAGCACTTCTCATCTTCAATTCTAAATTCATAGGTTCGAGTCTCAAAAGAGTGGGAAAGCAAAAGAGACTATTGTCTTATTGGATAGTAGTGTATTGATCCTGCAAAAATATTACTTGCAATTTCAGTGGACCCCATGGAGTGTAAGAAGGCTTATAAGAAGTCATAGCTTGTGGTGGAAAGTTCCTTTTTTTTCTTTTTTTTAATTGTCAGTAACATTGCTTTTATGATTTTAGGAGCACTTGACCGTCATGGCCAAATTGATATATACCAATTTGGATAAAAGTTGTTTGATGGGTAAGGCGGAAATTGAGACATTACATGTTGTCTTGCTCATTATATTTATTAGCTTTTATGGACCTAAATAAAATACTTGTTCAAGAAACTCGCCTTGGGTGTAATGGAAAGGGATCCTAAATTACTTAGTAGAAAAAGATTGAAAAATAATCACAAACCTCGCATAGCACAGAAAGAGATAGACTAGAATATGACATATGTTATGTCAATGACACCAAAGGGATATTAAATGAATGTAATTGGTATATGGATGAAATATAATGAAATAGAGTCATTTTGAGGTTCTCTCTAGGATGAGGGATGTAAGGGAGCCACTACGAATAAGTTTCGGAAATTACCAAGAAAGCTTCTAGCTCATATTGTTCATAGGTTGAGAACGGGAATTGAACTCTATGAGATCGAATCTTCTATCTAGCTTCGATGTGTTCTTTGCTTAATTAAAAGGGCATCCCCTTTCTACTTCGATCGTCCCAGTGATCAAGGGAGCTATCAAGTGTAAAAGTTTTAAGAGATAGAAGGGAAGTGATAGAGTTAGCAAAGAAAGAGGTACAACATAAGCAAGTAAGCGGGTCACAAAAAAGAAATATGCTATTGGTTTAACTGGCTTTAAACCCTCTCACTGAAATTTCAAGTACAAGTAGTCATCTACACTTAAAAACTTTCTTGTCTTCATTGATCAACATTTAGTTTAACCTAAGATTTTCTAAATTGTGTATTTGATATTTAGGGCCCGTTTGGTCATGCGATATGAAATCATGATATGGAATCATGATATGGTATCATGATATGGAATCATGAGATGAAATTGAAGTTTTGTTTGGACATGCGATATGAATTTTTTGTGTTGTATATTTTTTCATAAACATAAAAATTTCATAAGTTGTAAAACTATTAAAATAGCCCCAATTGTTTATTCAATCTTACCAAACAAACAAAAATTTATAAAATCGCATAATAAATTATTACAAAGTTATTTGTTCTCCACTTAAGTAATTGTTTCATCTTACTTTAATTTAATAAAAAAAAATTGAACATAAATTGTAGTGTACTAGTCTTTAATATAATCCTTCCACATAGTACAGACAATTTCCTCACGTTGAACTTGCATTTCTCGATCATGTGACTGAGAAGACGAACCAACATTGTTACTTTGAGTCATTTGTTGGTCAATATCATCCGCAACTATATTTTCATGCTCATAGGCCATAAATATTTCATCAGTACTTTGGTATTCTCGCAAATAATTATGCAACACTGCACAAATTATGACAATTTTCACTTGTGTATCAATATCATAATGGTTCATGCCTTGTTTCAGTATTCTAAATCTATTTTTCCAAGCTCCAAAAGTCCGTTCAATCACATTGCGCAGAGATGAATGTCTATAATTAAACAGTTCTTTGGCATTTTGAGGCTCTCTTTCACTTCCTCGGTAATCTTGCAAATGATAGTGTAGTCCTTTGTATGGAGCTAAAAATCTTTTTGTGTTTCGGAAATTAAACCAGCATCAACAACATAATATTTATCTACCAACAAACATTTTATAAAGAATTACTAAAAGCATATGTGACGTAAATGAGACAGCTTTGTGTAAATAAATAATATTTATTCTAAGGATGTAATTTAAAGTTACCATGCGGCGGAAATGAAAATTGTGATGTTTGTTTGTAAGAGTAATAAAAATAGTGCTTCCAAGACGATGCAAAGTCATAAAATGAATATTATCTCTTCAAACAAAGTTGATAGGAAATATGTAACTAAATACTAATAACTTACACATAAAATATAAATGTGCACTTATTAAGGCCATAAATAATTTTATTAATGTGTTTGAAATTTTATCTTAAACCAAGGCCAAAATCGAGTATTATTAAGTGTTGGAGTAAATGAACAGAACAAATTTATTACTCAACAATCAGTTGGTGTGAGTTAAAGTGACTATATGTTGGTGAAAATAATAAATTTTATGTCGGTGAGAATAATAAATTTTAAAAAGTAATGATGTGATTATAAATTTTATTTACATATGAAATAAATTGTTAGTAGATATAAATGTGGGGTTGTTTAACAAAATATAAACTCGTGGATCAATTTTTGTATTAAAATATCTCAAATCATGATATGGAATTCTCATATAATTCCATATCATGATTTTTTGGAGAATATGGAATCACATCTCATGATATGGAATCATGAGATGGAATCAACGTAAAATTACATGTCCAAACGTTGATTCCATCTCACGATACCATATTGTGATATGGTATCGCATGGTCAAATGCCTACTTATATTGAGTCCGACTAAATTAAATTTATGTTATCTAGGATGTATTTAAGAAAAATATTTTCTCTGATTAAGAAAGAAACAATCCGATCTAAATGATAGCTTACAGTGGAAAGTTGCAAAGTAGTTGGGTGACCACAATCATAGTGAGAATGCACACTTTTGAAAAAATAAAATGTAGAGACTTTTTAATTACTCTTAAGAGATGGTAAATTATTGTATGCGTATGATTAAACATAGATTTTGATTTTTGACCATATTCTCACTCTAATAATGGACCATAAAGTCATCAACTCTTTTATTCAATTCGTCGTTGGAATGACTCTACACTAGGGGTCTTTATAGTGCAATTTGGTTCGATTTCTACTAAAAAAAAATAATCAAATCAATTAAATAAGTTTCTACAAATATAAAAAATAAATCAAATTAATGACTTGAGTCAAGTATTTTGGATTTATTGATTTTTTTAAAGTAAGATTGACTAACTTTTCAAATATAAAGAAAATTAAAATATTTCTTTGGTAAATATTTTTTGGCACATCTATAAATAACAGATGAATTAGTATATAACGTAGGTGCTGACTATTAAAAAAGTCCGCCTATGTGAGACAAATAATTCTGTTCTTTTAAATTTTTTGTTAACTTAGGCTAATAAAGTAGTACGTAATCATTTTAAAAATCATACCTATAAATATTAATTGTTTGATTTTGATTTAATTCGATTATCAATTTTCATAAACACAACTATTCTATGCTTTTCACTTCAAATTATTCATAAAAAATTCAATTATATTTATATCCAAACACAATTTCAATTTCGAAACCTAATTTAAATTTTAAAAAATAAATAAATACTATATTTTTTTCCCCATCAAATTTCATGATTTTTATGTCCAAATGTTCGGCTCCATACTTTTTGGCAAATTGTATTTGGAAGACTGAGAAAGATATAAGTGGGACCGAAAAAGTGTCAATAGAAAAGCCTCCGAAACTGACTAAAATATTTGTATTTATATATTGGCAATTCCCAAGTCATTTCTCCACATAGAACGAAAGAGGCAACACTTTGAATAAAACTCCTTCCGCCAGTTTGAGCTCTTCACTGTTCATGACCGATTTTCAGATCTAGCTAAACCCTAAGTTTCTCCGGCGACCGTTGAAATCAACATGGCTATGGTGACCGAACAACAATCGAGTCTATGGGACGGTGTGATTGAACTCACTAAGTTGGCTCAGTTGAAAGGCACTGACCCTTTGATGTGGGCAATGCAACTTTCTTCGACTCTTAACTCTGCAGGACACTCCATGCCTTCTACCGACGTTGCTAACCTTCTTGTTTCTCATATTTGTTGGGGTAATAATGATCCTATAGCTTGGAAGTTCCTTGAGAAAGCTTTGGCGCTTCGTATTGTACCTCCTATGTTCGTTCTAGCTCTACTGTCAAACAGGTATTTATTTTTGTTTTTGTTTATCTTGCCTTTGATTTTTATCGTCGGTTTGTTTAATTGTGGAATGAAATGGCACCTGAATACAGTAGAATTGGTACGGAATGTTTATTTAAAAATGATTAGTTAATAATATTTTATTCTTAAGTTCACTAAGCTTTAAGATGAGAGGATAGCTATTCAACATACTTCCTAAGTTAAAACTCTAACAACAACAACGTACCCAGGGTAATACTACAAGTGGAGTTTGGGGAGGTTTGAGTGTGCGCAGACCTTACACCTGTCTTAGAAGGTAGAGACATTGTTTTCGATAGATCCTCGGCTTAAGAAGAAACATATCAAAGTAGATTCTAAGGAAAACATGTGAAAGCATTTTGCAAAAAAAAAAAGGAATAGTGACTACAACAACTAACAAATACTCATTGATTAATACAAATATTTCCACGAGCTTGTCCTAGTAGAAAAGAATGATCCCCCACATAGAGGAATTTTGGGACGTAATCAAATTAATGAATCACATTCCTAACAATGTTTAGGTAAAATGGTCATACAATTTAAGAAAGGGATTTCATTGTTGTTAGTCTTTTGTTACGTGTAACAATAGAAAAAATGAGATTGGCTCGTGTAGCCCATAGGGCTTTGGAAGACGCACATCATGATTTTGAATTTTGTCTGTTGTCACCAAGTATCGTATTAAATGGAGAAGGTAGAGGGGTGAGCCCATTACCTACCGAGTTTTGAAGCAATAAAACAAAGGATTTTTAAGTTACAAAAAAATGAAATTGGCTATTATAGAAGGGGATTGGGAATTGGGATTGAAGTGTGGTCATTGGTTAATGGATTGTTAGTCCTTTTTCTTCACAGTTTCCCTTACATTTTTCCTTTGCAGAGTGATCACGACTCGAAGGAGCTATCCAGTGGCATACAGGCTTTATATGGAACTTCTAAAAATATACGCTTTCTCATTGACATCTCTGATTAATGGTCCAAATTATCAAAAGTACGCCTTGCTTCTTGTATCCTTCTTCAGCTTGTCTCGTTACTAGCCATTTGCTTGTTCATATCCTTTATTATTAAGTTTGATCTTAGCTCTGAAAAACATTGATGCGATGTAACATTTGTGTTGACACCATATGCCACTGCAGTATGTTATTTATTAATTTATTTAGATTTCTTGGTTAGATAGTGAGTTCGGAGACTGTGGAAAGATATATGGCGGTGAAAAAGGAAAGCCTACACTTATTACTTTTGTTTCAATGGTAAAGTAGGTTATTGGCCATCCTTGGACTCTTTGTCCTCCTAATCAAATTGGCAGCTTCAGTTGATAACGTTCCAATCTTTTTTGACCGTCTCAGAGCCCAAAGTATCATGTTCTTTCAGGAAAACATTAGTTGAGAGTCTAATTCCAAAAACAATCTTTCTTCTGTAGTCTTTACTCTATCGAGACTTGATAGGGATTTTCTTTTTCCAGTAATTTCTTTTGTTTATATAATTTCAATTTTCACTTCTGGGGCACTGGTTTTCAAGATGAGGATTCTTTCAGTTCTGTCTTGAAATGTTTAGATGACCCTTGCTCTTGTGAAAATGATATAAGTGGAGCTCAGAGGACCTATAATTACTTTTCTCATGTTATACTCCTGAAATTTTTCCTGTTTTTTTATTAACTCGGAGATAATAAGATATCAATATGAATGAAAAGTATATTGGCTCAGATTTGTGAACTTATTTTGACTTTGTTTGAACTAATGCAAATGCAGTCAATTAATTCAGCATCAACAGTTAACAAGTGTGATTGCAATTGCAGGATCATGGAAGCTATAAATGATACATTACATCTTTCCCAGATATTTGGACTTCAGGGGTCTGAAAGTGGTCTAATTGTGGTTGCGTTTGTTTTTACAATTGTATGGGAGTTACTTGATGCGTCCCTTGATGATGAGGGATTGCTGGAACTGACTGCTGAAAAGAAGTCTAGGTGGCATATTACAGCTCAAGATATGGGATTGAATAATCATGATGGTTTTGCTGGGGGGAGAACAGAAAAACAGGAATTATTATCTAAATCAAACACAGTTATGGCTATTGAAATAATTGGTGAACTTTTTCGAGATAAAGTGACTTCTGCAATCCTTTATTTGGTACGCACGAACATGTAAGATCATATACGTTTATTCCCTCAACTGCTGCTCTTGTTGATAGTGATAGTACCCTTACTCAAGTTTGCATGTTATGTTGCCTTCTTTTGCTATTTTTAAGCAATGGATAAGTTTTAGCTGTACTAGACTAAATTGATATCGCAGTGGCTCATTGTTCATTTTTCTTTCTTCGTTAGGCCCACGCACTGGGAGTTCTTCACCCAGAATTTAAGACTTCTTGTGTCAAATTCATCAGCTTTAAGAAATTCTAAGAATATATCTCCGGAGGCTTTGGTGCAGTTAACATCTGATGATCATGTAGTCCTCTCAAGAAAATGCAAAACAAGCTCACATAAAAGGTTTCATGCTGTAATGGCTTCTGGTTCGCTTGGATCTTCTGCAGATCAGTGTCATGGTGCTAGTCCAGCGGTGCTCTGGCTTCCCATTGATCTTTTTCTAGAAGATATCATGGACGGGTCACAAGTAGCAGTTACAAGTGCTACTGAAACACTCACCGGTATACATAGTGGAATCCTAAAGTTATTGTGTATAATAACCTGCTCTAAATGACATCGCTAAACTGCAGTTGTATTGCAGGTTTAGTGAAGGCTCTGCAGGCAGTTAACTCTTCACCTTGGAAGGACACTTTACTTGGATTATGGATTGCAGCCCTAAGGCTTGTTAATAGAGTAAGCATTTATTATTGGTGCAGCTCAGAGTATATAGATGACCCAGCTTCTATAATAGACATCCTAGGATCCTTGTAAGATGAAATAGGATTTAGTGTAAGTCTATTGTTTGTGCTCTTTTGGATGTAGATTCAATGATGTAATCTTGGCTTCCAGCACTTTGTGCTGATGATTTATATACACAGTCTGTTAACTTGTCAAAAAATAAAATAGAGTAAGCACTTCATGATGAAATCCCTTCCATCCCTTGTCAAGTTGAATTCAGGCTGTATTATCTTATCTTTCTTCTGTACCCTTGAGCAAACTTATAGAAAAAAACTATGCTTCTCAATGTGATATTGCTGGAAGGAATGGTTTCAAGTTTTGAAGTGCTGGAAAGTCAACTGATGTATTAGCTAAAGCTAAACTTAGGGTTGCTTTGCTATTGAACTATTCAGTTGTTTTCTATAAAAGGTTTTGGGAATATGTATGATGCATGTGTGTCACTATTGTGATTTGTGGGGGTGGGGGAGCAGGATGATGGACTCAGTTTATTGGAAAACTAAAACTGCTATTTAACAATCATGCTAAGAGTCTGATTTTATTGCTTTTGGTTTCATTGTTAAATCTTCTAACCACTTTTGTTCAATTCAGGAAAGGGATTCAAGTGAGGGACCAGTACCTCGCCTGGATACTTGTTTATGTGTGTTGTTGTCTATAACACCACTAGCAATAGTGAATCTTCTTGAAGAAGAGGAGATGAATTGCAGCTCTACCAATCAAAGGAAAGAGTCATCCAGAAAACGCCACCAAGACTTGGTATTTAGCCTTCAGCAACTTGGTGATTTTGAAGGCTTGTTGACCCCACCATTGCCTGCTGCTCCATTGGCAAATCTAGCTGCTGCAAAAGCAATGATGTTCCTTTCAGGTATAAGTGTTGGGAGTGGCTATTTTGAGGGAATGAGCTTGAACGACATGCCTGCCAATTGCGGTGAGTTTATCTCCTTATTGAATTTCAAGAAATTTCAGTTTGTCTGACCTTGTATTAGTTGTCCCATGTGGTTTAACTTTCATTATGCTATTACTTTGACAACATTAAAGGGTTTGACGAAATTGCTAAAAATGTGCCCCATCTCCAATCAATGCAATGGTAACTAGATGAAATTTTCAATTTTGTCATTCCTCAGTTGGGTATTTATGTTATTTTCCTATTTTTTTGTCTTGTTTATTATGTTCATTTATTTTATTTTGTGATGGTTGATTGCTTTCAGATAATATGTTTGGAAAACTTAATCTACGATGGTGCATCTGCTACTTCTCGTCTATGCACTAGTATGTGAAGCTATTGGTGTATGTTTTTATGCTAATCTCTAACAATTTGTAGTTGGAAACCTGCGACACTTGATTGTTGAAGCCTGCATTGCCAGAAACATTTTGGACACCTCTGCTTATTTGTGGCCCGGATATGTAAAAGGTAGATGCAATCAAGTTCCTCGTAGCGTCTCGAGTCAAATGCCTGGCTGGTCATCATTGATGAAGGGGTCTCCCTTAACTCCTCAAATGGTCAGCTCTTTGGTATCAACACCTGCATCAAGGTACAACAGAGTTGTCAATTAGATAGTGTTCCTTGTTTTCTGATTTCCTACTTATCTTCTACCGAGGGTACTTGCTTTGAGTAGTAATGTTTTACATGGTGCCAGTGGTTCATGTTGCCTAGTTGAAGTTTTCAAACATGTTGAGGAGCGCAAAAAGATATATAGATAAGAGAACTGATGCAGATTTAACTACTGACAGAATGATACTTTTTGATTGAAAGAAAGCTAAAACTTCATCATGAAATATTCCATCCTTGCTGGCTTATAAAACGGGCCTTAGTGGATCAGAACCTGAATTAGAAATGATTAAAGAATAAACCTAGAAGTTGCAAAAAATGCTCAACCTACTCAAGTTTCGGGAATGGTAGAAGAGGTTATGGGAAATAAACCAGAATGGAGAAATTAAATGATTTTATTAAAAAGGAATTTCAGTGGGATGAGTTTGATATGCTGATTTGAGTTGATGTAAGAAGATAGTGATCCAGTTTTAAAGGAGATCTTTTTGGTGAAAAAAGAAATTGGACAAAACAGAGAAGGAACAACATGATAGAGAGTGGGTGATTAAGACTGGATGGATAAATCAACTATAATGGAAAAGATAAAAATGGAGAATTTACTACTGGCTAAATAATTCTTTCGAAGGGTTAATCTCATACTTGGTTTCACCTGGGATTATCTTACTAGAAAAAAAGTTTTACCTGTCTCATAAAAAATCTTACTATAAAAGGCTCTTGAAAGTGCTATAAATTGGAAAATAGATCCAGTTTAAGGGTTGATTAGCAGTTTGGGTTTTCTATTTCATCAATCTATATCTCCAAGGGGTATGGCATGTAAATAGTCATGAATTGGAAAATGCAGATGTGCCATAAAATAGATTCTTCTTTTATTTTTCTTAGTTACTGCCTGGTCTTCAGTTAAAACCTTTTCTTTGCTGAAGCCAGGTATATCAGATGTTCTTTTTTGAAATTTATACAGTGGTATGGAACTGAAATTAAGCTCATGGATTTGATGGAAGTTTAGCAGAAATAGAGAAAATATATGAGATTGCAGTCAATGGCTCGGATGATGACAAGGTTTCTGCTGCTGCTATTCTCTGTGGTGCCTCTTTTGCTCGTGGTTGGAATATACAGGTATGGTTTGCCCTTCTCTCTAGATAAAACAAGTGTATTTTACTATTCGTGGTAGTTGAACCTCAAAACCCTCTTTGTTCAAAGCCTTTAGAGTCTAAATTATTTATGATAACATTTGTTTTTTCCACTTGCTGGATTTCACTAGGCATGTTGTTGTATTTGTTTTTTTCCATTATGAAAAACATATTTTTTTCTTCTTTCCCTTTTTCTGTTTCCAAAGAATCCGTTTAATAGTTGGTACAGGTTCCGAACACCACTTACATCACCCAGCTAAACCCACAACCATAACCAATTACAGTGCAAGTAGTGCACAAACGCCGAGCAGCTCCAGCATTGGCATAAGCAGTTGATCCCTAACCCATGGATAAGAAAAGTGAAGAAATGAAATCAAGGAGGGAAGTTGAGGATGCTCAGCTTGACAGCATCTTTCTATCCCATAAGCATCAAGAGATGAAGAATTTCCATCTTCAATCGTGTCCATGAAGTGTCAACTGGTGGAGGTGATGGTGATGAGAAGAAAGAAAATAAGTTGTGTGAAATTAGGTCTTGGGCCTAACTCACACCCCAAAAGCTAGCTCTAAGGGAGGAGGGATTGCCCAAGCCATATTAGGTGTCCACCCATCTCATTAACCACCAATGTGGGACTTTTTGCTTTAACACCCCACCTCATGCCCGATGCTTAGCATTTGATGCGTGGGCAATTTTGGGCAATTTATGATACACCTCACGCCCAGTGCTTAGCATCTGGTGCATGGGCAATTTTTTATTTTTTGGGGGCCCCAACATTGGGTGAGATGGGCCCTGCTCTGCTTCCATGTGAAATTAGGTCTTGGGCTTAACTCACATCCCAAAAGCTAAGCTCTAAGGGAGAAGGATTGTCCAAGCCTTATAAGGAGTCCACCCATCTCATTAACCACCAATGTGAGACTTTTTGCTTTAACAGAGTGGAAATCCCCTTAATTGACCATGGATGTGGCTCATTTTAGAAGAGGGATAGTTTTTTTCTGAACACTACCTGAAATACTCTCCGACTTAATTATTTAGAGCACTACATTACATTTATTTGAGCTGCAAAAGAACTTAGATAATAGAGTATACTTGTATTAGAAGTTGGTTTCAGGGAAGTCATTCTCAAGTTCAAAAACAGTTACAAAAATTGCTATTTCTGTGTCAACAGACTCATTTCCAGTGTTTCATCTGCATTGATGCAGGAACATACTGTTCTGTTCATCACCAGGTTGCTGTCGCCTCCTGTTCCTGCTAATTATTCGGGAACTGAAAGCCATTTGATTGGTTATGCTCGATTCTTGAATGTTCTCCTCATCGGAGTGTCATCTATTGACTGTGTTCAGATCTTTTCTTTGCATGGATTGGTACGTTGAATTTCAGCTGCTCCTATCTCATTATAAATTACCTTAAATGACATTTATGTTGCTCGTGTGGCTGAAAATCACGTAAAAAAAACATAGAGATTAACTTAAAATTGCATGGCCACTCAACATGGATGGAGACCTCGTGACAATTGACAAAAGAATTTGTATATCTGCACACTCTGAAAGTTTTTGATGATATCACAAATAAATTTTGAAAAGATATCCATATGCACTCAGGGACAAAGGAAACCTGAAATAAAGTAGTCTTTTGTGTACCTATGAGGACCTTGATGCTAAGCCTGAAATGGTTGTTGAATTTTGGAGAAATGTCTCTTCTTTAAATCGTAAGTCTATCTTTAATGTACTTTTTCGATGGACATCTAACTGGTTATGCTGGCATTGCTTATCTGTAAACTGATATACAGAACTGTGTGAAGTAGGTTTGAAGAAAGTACCTAGAGCAGCAGCTGTCATAAGATTAGGATAGAGAAAACCAGATTGTTAGTTTTGTTTAATGTTTATGCATTACATTTTCCAGGTTCCACAACTTGCTGGTGCATTGATGCCAATTTGTGAAGCCTTTGGTTCATGTTCACCCAATGTGAAATGGATTGTAATGTCTGAAGAAATTTCTTCACATGCCGTCTTCTCAAATGCATTTACTCTTTTGCTGAAGTTGTGGAGGTTTGATCAGCCGCCTCTTGAGCATCGTATGGATGCTGTTCCAGTGGGAGCCCATCTAACTCCTGAATACCTTTTGCTGGTGCGCAATTCCCAGTTGACATCCTCTGATGATCTGCAGAAAGATCAAAGCAAAATCAAGCGGCTGACTAGACTTTCAAGTCCATTATCTGGAGAACCCATATATCTCGATTCTTTTCCAAAATTAACACTTTGGTACAGGCAACATCAAGCATGCATTGCGTCACCTCTCTCAGGACTTGTCCCTGGAACTCCTGTTCATCAGATTGTTGAAGCACTGTTGAACTTCATGTTCAGAAAAATAAATAGAACAGGTCAGTCCCTGACACCAGCTATTTCTGGAAGCAGTAACTCGTCTGGGTCTGGAAATGAAGATGTATCTCTCCAGCTTAAGCCTGCATGGGATATTCTGGAAGCTGTTCCTTTTGTGCTTGATGCTGCTCTCACTGGCTGTGCTCATGGTAGATTGTCACCACGTGAACTAGCTACAGGTTAGAGAATCTGGTCTGTATTATATAAACTGCAATTGCTATTGTCTTAGTGTCTAGCCTTCTAGGGCAAGATTCAAGTGTGCTGGACAGCCGAGCATGCATGAAGTAGACAGTTTAAAGAGAGAGAGAGAGAGAGATGTAGCTTTTAAGGCCAATTATCAGATGTAAGAGACTTATTGTTCAATGCTACAACAAATAAAAATGGATAGCCAGAACCTCCACTTTCAATATTTCTTAACTTGTGATTTCTCTGGTTCATTGTTTAAGTCATGAATTGTATGTGTTAGTATTTTGACAGATGCATTTTCCCATTCACAGGTCTCAAGGATCTGGCCGATTTTCTCCCAGCTTCTTTGGCAACAATCGTAAGCTACTTTTCAGCTGAAGTGACACGGGGTATCTGGATGCTAGCTTCTATGAATGGAACTGATTGGCCAAGCCCAGCTGCAAATTTAGCAACAGTGGAGCAACAGATTAAGAAAATTTTAGCTGCAACTGGTGTGAATGTTCCAAGTCTTACTGTAGGTAAGCACTCATCTAAGTTGAAGTGATTGATTTTTTAAGACCAGCGGAATTGTGGCACAAGAAACCTATTTCCTGCTTCTCTGTTAAGCACATTTTTTTCTCAAACATAATGGTTTGGCACCAAGTGTGTACCAGTTATCTCTGGTGATAATTTCTCAATGGGAGGGTGAATATGTCTACTCTCGCTCGCTGTCATATGTACGAGTTAGATATAGTAGAATTCTGATATCATACTTTTCAAAGGACTAAGTTATGCCCAGCTAAACAAACTTGCTGGTGCTAAGCTTGACCTCCCATACATGTATAACCTGTCTCCAACCATTGATGCATTCAAAAGCTTTGCTTACTGACCTGGACATTCACACATTCTGTACATGTGGTTCAGGGTTTTTAATTGTTCATTCATCTTTTTCTGCATGTCTAGCTTATGCTTTTTTTGTTTGCAGGTGGTAATTCTCCAGCTACCCTTCCATTGCCCCTGGCAGCCCTTGTGAGCCTCACCATTACATACAAACTTGATAGATCAACTGACCGCTTTCTGAACTTAATGGGCCCAGCCTTGAGTAATTTGGCTACGGGTTGTCCTTGGCCCTGCATGCCTGTCATGGTTGCTCTATGGGCCCAAAAGGTGAAGCGCTGGAGTGACTTTCTTGTCTTCTCTGCATCACGGACTGTGTTCCACCACAATAAGGATGCTGTGGTTCAACTGCTTAGAATGTGCTTTGCAGCTACACTAGGTCAAACTACATCTTCTATTGCAAGTAACGGCGGTGTAGGTGCACTTCTTGGTCATGGTTATGGCTCTCATTTTTCTGGTGGCATCTCTCCTGTTGCCCCTGGTTTACTCTACTTGCGTGTCCATAGAGCTGTCCCAAATGTCATGTTTATGACAGAAGAAGTTGTTTCCCTTTTGATGCATTCTGTTAGAGATATTGCAAGTAGTCTAGTACCAGCTGAGAAACTAAAGAAAACTAAATATGTTACGAAGTATGGTCAGGCTTCTCTTGCTGGAGCACTGACTCGTGTAAAGCTTGCAGCGACACTGGGTGCTTCATTAGTTTGGATCACAGGTGGTGTAGTTTTGGTCCAATCGTTGATTAAAGAAACTTTGCCATCTTGGTTCATATCAGCACATGGCATGGAGCCCAGTGGTGGGATGTCAGAAGGCCTAGTTTCAACCCTAGGGGGTAAAGCCCTTGCTTGCTTTGCAGTGATATCTGGAACATTTGCATGGGGGGTGGATTCATCATCACCTGCAGCCAAGCGTCGGTCAAGTACTCTTGAGGCACACTTGGAGTTCGTTGCAGGTGCTCTACATGGGAAAATATCCCTCGGTTGCAACAAAGCCACCTGGAAATCTTATGTTTCAGGGCTCATCAGCTTGATAGTTGGATGCACACCAAGCTGGTTGCTAGAGGTGGATGTAGAGGTTTTGAAGAGTCTTAGTACAGGTTTGAAACAGTGGGACGAGGAGGAGTTGGCGTTGGCTCTTTTGAGTAGTAGTGGTATTGGCACAATGGGCGCCACTGCTGAAATGATTATAGAAGGTGGTATGAACTTTGTTGATTGCAGTTAATTTTCTTATTACAGTAGCCTCTTAGAGCCTTAGCTTTGTACAAGTTTTGGTTTTGTACATATATATCATGTTGCTGAGCATAGAAACCAAAATATTGAAAACCAAAGGAACTCTGCTATTTCACTTGTACGACAGACATGTGCTGGTATTAATTGGCAATATGTTTCTTCTGAACAGCTTTCTTTAAACTTTTATTTTTGCGCTGTTTTAAGTTAAGGATTACGAAACTACAAAGTATTAATACTAATACAACATTATGGATTTGAAAAGATGTTTTACCAAGAGGATGTAGAAGGTCGTATTTTATTACTAATATATAGAAAAGATGCTGGCACTAGGAAAATTGTTTGATTAAAGGACTTAGAAATCAGATAGATCAAAAATAAATACATTACTTCCTTGGGTCTCCTATTCCAAAAATACGTGATTTTACTAGTTTAATTTGGTAAATTAAGTATAAAATTTAGGAATAATATTTAAATGTGTTCTTTAATTTGGTGTTAATCGTCATTTATGTTCTTTAATTTTGGATGTGCATAAGTAGGCATTTATCTTCTTTTTTTTGATAGGTTAAAAGTGACAAACAATAGAAAAAAATATTTTTAAAATATTAAACGAGTAATAGAGAAAAAGAGAGTATTACTTAATAACAGGGGCGACTCAACGTGATTGGGGGCCTAAAAGCGAAATTTCAATTTGGGGCCTAAAATATAATCAAACTTCATTTACATATTTATTCAAAATTTATTTTTCTTACACTATTTAGATGAAAATTATTAGTATTTTAATATTGTTTTTTTAGTTATTAGTTTTAGGTAAAATTTTATCAACTCAACATTGAAATAATTTGATCTATGGACAGCGTCGTTGTGGTAAAGGTCGTAATGCCAGAGGAATCATTACCGCAAGGCATAGAGGGGGAGGTCATAAGCGTCTATACCGTAAAAACAATTTTCGACGGAATGAAAAAGACATATATGGTAGAATCGTAACCATAGAATACGACCCTAATCCAAATGCATACATTTGTCTCATACACTATGGGGATGGTGAGAAGAGATATATTTTACATCCAAGAGAAACATCCTTTTAGTGAGACAATTATTATATGAATTGTTAGCATAATTATACAAGTAATAAGTTGATAAATATTAAATAGAGTTAAGATTTAGAACCATAGAATTTGACGCAAGAAGTTGATGATTTGATATACCCCATTTTAATATGATTGTAGTAATGCTTGAAACTAAAATTTAAAACGAAATAAAAAAGAATTTGTAATTCACTTTGTTCAACACTTTTCACTATTAATACTTATTTTTAACAAAGTACAAAAGATGTTAAAGTGGGTAAAATAATATATTTTAAAAAAATTATACTTTTTATCATAAATAATCTATTTTTTCTATAAAAATTTTAACACATAATTTATTCTTGATAAAAATTTGGGGCCCAAAAATTTGGGGGACCCAAGGCAAAAGCCTTATTTCCCAAAGCATAGAGCCGGCCCTGCTTAATAAGTAGAGAAAAGGATCAAATTGGTCCTTTATGTTTGAGTTAAGAATCAAAGTAGTCCTTCTCTTTTAATATGGAGCACTAATAGTCCTCCATGTTTCATGAATTGATACACTTTTGGTATTCTTTCAAACATATGCCTATTTTTTAATAGAGCCTTTCTCTTGCACGTGAGAAAGCATATACATGATAATTTTGATTTCACCATTACAAATCAAATGTAACCGTCTTCTTTGATAACTCTGTATTCACT
>JAJOOS010079865.1:0-63807 GCA_029582725.1 Solanum chiquidenum | reverse complement strand
CGGGGTAAGGGTTGGATTGAAAATTCTAAAATTTAAAATATTTTTCAAAAGCAAACATTTAAGAAAAATAATTGTGAGGGTGGTGGTGGTGGTAGGGGTGATCAGGGGTAGGATGGTGTTAAAAATTGAAACTTTTAAAATTTGAAGTATTTTAAATTATTATTTTTTTGGATATTTTAATTTTTTGGGTTTGATGGGGGATGGGGTCTGGGGGATTGTTCGGAAAATGTTTTTCTTTATACCAAACACATCCTTAATGTTGATAAAGTCAAAGACGCGTCCAACTCAAATATTAAATGAAGATACAAACAATATATTATAATATTTTGATTTTCTTGAAATGTAAATGCAATATTTATTATTTTGTTGACGCTAATTTTTTATATTTATTATTGTATATTTATCTAAGATTATATTAATTTTGAATCGGTTACTCATCAATGTCACAATAAATTGAAGAACATTCAATAAAATAATTTTTATTATATATATAGACACACTATCACTATTGAAAATCCTAGATTTTATGGCCGCGTGCTCCCATTTCATCATCTCAAAATTTTAAATTATTTTTCTTTCTATTCATAGATTGGATTCGGGAAGCAAATAAGCTTTTGCTGAAAGAGATTGTTACTCCTTGAGGTATGACCTTTTGATGAGTTGTTTATTTATCTGTTATTTTCATTTCACACCTGCACTGCATTAATCTTAGGTCAATTCTATATTTTCTTAATTTATTTTTTAGAGGAACACCATAGGTTATATGGTCACGTGCTCCCATTTGTTTGTCTCAAACCCCTAAATCATCTTTCTTTTTATTCATACATTTGATGGGGGGATGGGGTTTGGGGGATTGTTCGGAAAATGTTTTTCTTTATACCAAACACATCCTTAATGTTGATAAAGTCAAAGACGCGTCCAACTCAAATATTAAATGAAGATACAAACAATATATTATAATATTTTGATTTTCTTGAAATGTAAATGCAATATTTATTATTTTGTTGACGCTAATTTTTTATATTTATTATTGTATATTTATCTAAGATTATATTAATTTTGAATCAGTTACTCATCAATGTCACAATAAATTGAAGAACATTCAATAAAATAATTTTTATTATATATATAGACACACTATCACTATTGAAAATCCTAGGTTTTATGGCCGCGTGCTCCCATTTCATCATCTCAAAACTTTAAATTATTTTCTTTCTATTCATAGATTGGATTCGGGAAGCAAATAAGCTTTTGCTGAAAGAGATTGTTACTCCTTGAGGTATGACCTTTTGATGAGTTGTTTCTTTATCTGTTATTTTCATTTCACACCTGCACTGTATTAATCTTAGGTCAATTCTACATTTTCTTAATTTATTTTTTAGAGGAACACCATAGGTTATATGGTCACGTGCTCCCCTTTGTTTATCTCAAAACCCCAAATTATCTTTCTTTCTATTTATAGATTTGTTTCGCGACACAAATAAGCTTTCATCGAAAGAGATTGGTGCTCCTTGAGGTATGACCTTTTGTTGATTTGTTTCTCGATCTGTCATTTTCATTTCGCGCCCGTATTATATTAATCTTATATCAACTCTACATTTTATTAATTTATTCTTTAGAGGAGCATCCTAGGATATATGACCATGTGCTCCTATTTGTTTATCTCAAACCCCTAAATCACCTTTCTTTCTATTCATATATTGAATTCATAACACATATAAGATTTTGCTGAGAGAAATCGGTGCTTCTTAAGGTATGACCTTGTGATGAGTTGTTTATTCATCTGTCCTTTCTCATTTTGCGCCTGCACTGCATTAATCTTATGTCAACTTACATTTTTTAATTTATTCTTTAGAGGAACATTTATTTATTCTAACTCTATATTTTTTCTTTTTGAGTTAAATCTATACAAGAAAGTTATATGAAACTCCATTCTCTTTAGTTAAATAATAAAACCGATTGTGTGTGCGTGCGTGCGTGAGTGTGTGTGCGTGCGTGCGTGTGTGCGTGCTTGCGTGCGTGCGTGAGTGTGTATATATATTTGTGTGTGTGCGCGTGCGTGCGTGCGTGTGTTTTCAATCTTCACTTCAATTGTATATTATTTTTTCTCAAATTAAACATATAAAATAACTTTATTATTTTTAATCAAATAGTTTTTTCGATAAATTAATAAAATTTTAATTGTGTATTTAATTTATTTTCATGTAAATTGCCTGGCCGAACCTTGGTAGTTTTTAGTCAAACAATATGCTCTAGCCATAATTATGAAGTTTCACCTAGTGAGGTATATGAATCGGATTGATTCAAAATTTTAAGTATCAAATCAAATTATTTGTATCGGTCTTATCAGATTGATAAGTTTCTAAATTAAATTAAACTAATGAAAGTCGGGGTTTTCAATTTCATTCTTTTTTAAAACTTTTTCTAATTTTCAATTATTATTTTTTCGAGCTTCCGGACTTTTCTGATAAAATCTTAATACAAATATTATTAAAATCAAATTAAATCAATTATGATAAAAAAAAATTCAATACCAAATTAAGTAAAATCAAACCGCTAAGCAATCTTTTTTCATTTACTCAATTTGTCGATTTGGAACAATTTGTTGATTTTTCTTGTCCACGCCTAGTTTTAACTATGCATTATAGCTATATATTTCATTGTATATTTTTTTTCTAGTCAGAGTTATAAATAATTTACTACAGAAGTAAATGATCTATTTGACTATGAAGATGATTCACAATTTTTTCAAGCTTGCTTTATTATATGAAAAATTGATATGATTCTTTTCTAATGGTTTATGAATAAGAATATGCAAGAATAACACATAAAAGAAATGTTTTTAAAACACATATAATTATCTAATATACATTTTTTTAAAAAGAAAAATAATTATCGTTGTAATGGTTAAAAGAAAAACTCAATATATTAACATAAATATTATTATTTTGGAATTTATATAAGCTTATTTTATCTAAATGTTGATATAATTTAAACAATAGTGTATACCTAGTGAAGAAGATATTATAGTATTATTACTTACCAAAATAGTAAATAATGCATGAACGTCAAGACCTGAATTCCTTATAAGAATTTAAATAATGAAACTTATAAAAACAATTATTTTGAATCCCTCTATAGAAATAAATAAAACTTATGCTATTATATCAATCAATGTAATGCAATAAATAAAATATTTGAATTTAAAATATGATAATTTTTTAATTTTTTTTAGAGTAAACACTTTTCGTAATAAAATTCTAACGTGCCGTGCATTCAAATTAATCAGACTCGGAAAAAGTAACAACAATATATTGATTTTACAGTCAACTGAGATAATATATAAATCGAAGAGCATAAATCTTACAGTAATTAGAAGAAGTAGTCATTACTGTTAACTCCATTTTCTTCCTCCACCGAGACACCAGCTCTTTCACTGTGCAATTCGCGAAGCTCAGGTTTCGTTGCTTTTTAATTTTTTTCTGATTTTGGGTGTTTTTTTTTTGTTTATATTTTTGAGTTAAGATATTTATTTATACTTGTTAGGCATTTGGGATTCTTTAACCCTCTTTGATTTGCTACAATTTTGGTGTTATTATTTGTATCTGAGATTTTTGGGAAGAATTTTAACCCTATTGGGTACCCTTTTGCAGTTGGGTTGGAGCATTCTGGTTTCTTGAGTTTGGGGGATTTCAACTATGAGGATTTTGAATGAAGAAGGAATATCATGCAGCACTGAGCTATTAAGCTCTACTGCAAGACCTATCGACCCTGTAAGTTTAAACAAAAAAAAAGGATTTATTTGGCCATGAAAATTGTGAGTAATTGAAAAAAAAAAAAAAGAGAGTATTTTTTTGTTTTTAAGTAAAAAATGATATTTGAAGTTGTGTTTCGCCATGAATACATATTGGAGTTGTTTGTGATTTTTTGTGAGTAATTTGGACATTTTTCCGGAGTTGAATGCCGGAAAAAGAAAAAAATTGCCACAGCCAAACACTTTAACTTAATTTTTGATGCAGTAGCAGCTAATTTTTTGGTGTTTCTAAAGGGGCACTCACTGATATTGGTTTGTAAAGACTAAGGAGTGTGCATGTGTGATAGTTAATAGGGAGGAGGATGGGAAAAATTTAATTGCAAAAAATAAGAAGAGAGAAGTTAATATTCCCAAAGGAACAGTTTCTATTTTGTATGTATGAGTGTTTTTTTTTTGTGTGTGTGTGTTTACTGTTTTGAAATGTTTTACCAGTCTAATGGAATCAGAAAGAGGGAAACATTTGTTGCATGCTTAAAAATAGTAAACATAGTTGCATTTTATTCACCAGCATTGAATCCAACAAGAAATAAATGTCTGAGCTTCTGATGCTTATATATGTCGTGCGCCATCAGACTGATAGTGTAATGGGTTTTGGATAAGTAGAAGTAAGATGGAATATGCATTGGAAATTTGGAATGAAATGAACACATATAAAACAGAATGGATATGGAGGATTCACATGGCCAACCCCAACTAGTTTGGGATTGCGATCCATATGACCACTTATCAACTGTTCAGCTGTGATCTATCGTGCATGTTTATCTCATATAATTCTTTTGATAATAGGCACTTGACCTAATTTCAGCTGTGAAAGGACTACATGGTCTCAGCTCTCAGGAGCTGAGCAGGCTTATAAGAGAAGCTGAAAATAATATGCTTCAATACATACCTGAAAATGGGTTAAACATACAGGTTGGAACTCTTAATGGCCATGGCACTGTGTTATCTTCTTTATTATTCCATTATGGTTAAATTATGTTTTTAGTCTTTTAGGCTTGCTGACACATTCTTATGTTTGTAGATTGACGTAGAAAGACTTGCAAGATATCTTGCTTTGCACCTTATTGCGGTGATTTTGGGATCGGAAGGAAATGCAGGCTTACTCAAATACTTGTTATCTGGTTTTCAACTGTTGCACTCCTTGGGTGATCTAGCATCACGCCATCCAAAAATAGAACAGGTATTATTTTTTTGTTTACTTATGTCGTCAGCTACAATGTTTTGTTTTACATGACTGTTAGGTAGTACAAGAGCCGATTTAATGGTTGTTATATTCTATTCTGTTGCTCCTCCCGTTCTCTTTGTGGGCAAATGGAGTGTTTGTATTTCTCTATAACATTAATGTATTGGGATAAGAAAATGAGAAAAAAAAAAGGAAAGGTTGTCAAGCAAGATAATAACAAAGAAATCATAAACAGTTAGTAGTTTTTGTTGCTCATTTTACTGACACTATTACTAGTTGGGGAGTTACAGTTTTTCTTTGTTGACTGCAATTATCTCTTACATTTGCAAATGTATTGAACAATGTAGTGTTAAATATATAACATCTATATCATGTAAATTTAAGGAATCGATGTTTGGAGTTGCACCAAATTTAGATACCTCACGCCTTGTATTCTGAACTCATTATTCTATTTGGGATGAAAAGAGTATATTTGAGCATGGTTTTGCAGCTGTCATGGATATGTTTGTTATGTGTTGCTGTTTTGAGTGTTAGTTGTCTCGAGTAGCTGATCTTGTGACCTGCCAATTTATTTCTCTTCTCAAAAGGTTGCACTTTTGACATTCTACAGCTATATAATTAAGAAACATAACTTAAATTTCCTATAAAATATATACACATACAATTCTTTCAAGTTGAATAGTTGTGAGTGCACTTATTTGTATATTTCCATTTTTCTTCATGTTGGTGAAAATGTGAGCAGGTCATGAACAATTTACTATTGTATGTTGTGACAAAAAAAAGATCATGCTGAAATCTTTATTTACTTGTTTCAGATATTGCTTGATGATGTGAAAGTATCAGAACAGCTGCTTGATCTAGTCTTCTATTCTCTTGTTATTCTCTGTACTTACAGAAAGGTTGTTTTCCCCGCACCTGGATTTTCAATATTTTTATTTCTATGTTATCTGTGATGAGGAATATTTAACGCTATCTCATATTTTCAGGTTTCAAATGATATGGTTCTCTTGCATTCTACATTGGTTGCTTCCAGTCTCTACTTATTGACTGTCTGTATATCTTCACAATGGCTTGAGCTTGCTCAAGTTTTGCTTGCATATAACAAGGTTAATTTCTTTGTGTATGAATAATGAAAGACTGTCACGTCGGATTAAAACAAGAGTGTGCTACTTGTATGCATTGCTTTTGTATTTGAAAGATTATTCTGAGACTGAGGAGCATCCTCTTTCTTTGGCAGGTAGATGTACTCATGGATTCTGCCTTTGCTGCTGTTACTGCTGATATTAAAATTCTGCAAAGGAATTTATCAGCTGATCATGCTCATTCCAGGCAGGCATATGGTCTTAAAGCTGAAGAAACTTTAAACCATCTCTGCCAGCAGTGTGAGGCTTCTCTACAGTTTCTTCAGTCACTATGTCAGCAGAAATTATTTCGGGAGCGACTTGTTAAGAATAAGGTTTTTCCCCAGAATTATATGGATATTATACCTGAAACGAAAATGACTGCTGGAAACTTGGAAAAAGAATGCCTTTTTATAGTTCAGGTTTAGCCTAAGTAGGGTGAATCTACAATTGTCTAATAGAGCCAAACATGATGCACAAATGAACCTGTCTTTTTTTCCTGATGACGTGGTGTCCGGGCTAGCTTTCGCGCACCTCGACTAATTCCACGGGATACCTCCCACCAGCAACAAGTACTAGGTAACTCTGTCCACCAAGGCTAGGGCAGATGGGAAGAATCACCTATTATTTTGTTTTGTCTCCGCTGAGTTTTGAACCTGAGACCTCAGGGTTCTCAACCACTTCATTGACCACTAGGTCACACCCTTGGGTGCAATGAACCTGCTTTCTTTACTGAGCATCCTTGTCCCTTTACATGCTTTATGATATAAAGTGGATTATGGAATAAAGTTTCGTATCTCATGAGAACGATATGATATAAAAACAGAATAAATTTGACTAAATGTAACTTCTGCAAGTTCAAGAGAGAGTACTGGATTACCTATCTTCAACTTCCTCTTGCTGTCTTGGTCCCAACTCATACTACAACATTTATATTATG
Source organism: Solanum chiquidenum (assembly GCA_029582725.1). Lineage (NCBI taxonomy): Eukaryota > Viridiplantae > Streptophyta > Magnoliopsida > Solanales > Solanaceae > Solanum > Solanum chiquidenum. The sequence continues at coordinate 56,749 of JAJOOS010079865.1, read as the reverse complement.
TGTTTCCTGTGTTATCTCACTTAAGTTGTCTGAATATTTTCCATTCCTTTTTTGCTTTTACAGCACTAAGAAGCTATTTACCAGCATATAAAACTGATTGAGGTCTGGTAGTAGTAGTAGTTGCTGAAAGCTGATTTTCTTAGCATTTATTGTAATGAGTTTTGTTCATAATTCGTGCAAGCATTTGAAGTCTTCAATGTGTTTCTTAACTGTCTTATGTGATTAAAAAGATTTCTTATTTTAACTTTGTGTGTTTTCTTCTTAATGAATTAAGTGTTCTTAATCTATGGCAGGAGTTGAGCAGCAAAGGCAGAGTTCTTCTGTTGGCACAAGTTGTCTTGCGCTTAGATGTATCTCCCTTAGTTACAGTATCCTCCTCGATTGTTGCTGCTGTATCAAGATTGAAATCTAAAGTATTAACTATTGTAAGTCCAACTGGTAGTGGGATCTTCGGCTGTTCTTATTGCTTGAGGCTTTGTAAATTTGCTGAGAACAGTTAGTATAAGCTTTTTTTTTGTAGGAATGAATTTTAATGCACCATTTTCTGCAGTTGTTGAATCTTTGTGAAGCAGATAGTCTATCTTACTTGGATGAAGTTGCCAGCACTCCTGCAAGCCTTAATTTAGCAAAATCTATTGCTCTCGAGGTCTGTCTCTAGACACAGTGTTTTTTCTCTCTTTTAAAGTTGCTATCCGGGGGGGTGAATAGTTTAGTGTTAGACAGGCAATTTTTCTTTTTGATGATTCACTATTGGGTGTGACCAGTGGATCTTTTGGTTCTCGCATGGCCCGTTACTGACTAACTATTCTTGATTTATAGAAGAAAGACAGATTTATTTTCTCTTCCCCTAATCAAAACTCGTCGCACTGACTTGTATTATCCTTATGGCTATCAACTGGTCAGTGTGATAAAGACCAAGATGTGATTGTTAAATTAATTTTCATATTATGTATGCAGACACCAAAGTAGACAATAAACCACACTTACTGATATTGCTGTAGAAACTCAACCTCATTCATTTTCAGTTTATCTTGTTGGCATGGACACTTCTTAATGCTTTCCATATTTGTTTTGACAATACCTGTTCTTAAGTTAGTTATAACCTTAATCTGTGCAAGACTGGATAGACGAAGGTCATTAATAAGTCAAGAAAACTAGAGAGACTAAACATTTTTTTAAATTACATACCGGTAAAGATAAACTTTAAGTCAATGGCCCTTTGGAGCAATAAAAGTTCCCAATCCTCCTTAATGTGATTAGGTGACCATGTCGTGGAAACTCCAGGATACCTAAATTTTTTTGATTTATAAATATGTGTTGATTTTTTGTTGATGAATCATGTGCACTCTATCTTAAAGAAAACCTAGCATAAGGGGGGTTTGTGTACTGTCCCTTTAAATTTGAGATGCCTAATTCCATGTTACAAAGTAGACAACTGATTGGGGATGACATTATATAGGAAAGGGTATATACAGATAGGATAAAAGAACCACTCATTGTTAAATGGCATGAGGTGGGCACTGCCCCTGCTTGTGATGGAAAGACAACTTATGGAAATCACTTTGAAAGCTCAACAGTTCCCACCAATAACAAAAAATAGCTGCTTTAAGAGGTTAAAATAACTCATTCAGATGCTATATGTTATAGCCTGCTGGATGCTTGTTAAGATGTAAATAAGTCTCGAACTGCATGCTAGTGTACTGATGTCTATACTGCTACTTATCTTTATAGTTGGAAATTTGAATTTATCAAAGCAGACAGCTCGTTTGATGCAATTTTGTTAGTCTAGGTTCTTAATTTACTGAAGAAAATGTTCGGAATGGATGTCCAGCAATCTGTCGCTCCATCAGACAAAATTTATCCAAAAGGACAGTTACAACTCAATGCAATGCGGCTAGCTGACATCTTCTCTGACGACTCAAATTTTCGGTCATTTATCACCACTCACTTTGTAAGAAGATACTTTTTCTGTATAATAGTTGCTAAAGGATTTTCCTGTAACACTATTGCCTTTTTTGGAAATTCTGTATCATGTCCATGACTACAACAACATACCCAGTGAAATCCCACAAGTGGGGTCTGGGGATGGTAGAGTGTAAGCAAACCTTGCCACTATGAGAACTGCTCTGTCCTTCCCTTTGATCGTATTCAGTGAAATAAATCTCCCATATTGATCAAACTTTAGGGATAGAAAAATATTTGTAGAATAATCCCTGCATCTCCAAGCTTTGTGGTTCTTTCCCCTGAAGCCTGAAGATTCACTGAGCCTTTTGCAGATCCAACTGAGTGCCCCTGTACTCAGTACCATCCATCTCAAATGGTACCTAGCATTTTCTACCCAGTCGTACCATGTTTACCCTCTGGATCTTGCCTCCGTGATGTCGTAGGATTTCCCCCCTGCTCGAAAATAAATTCTGTTTTCCATAGAAACTGTAGGAAGAAAGTCTTAAGTGAGAGAAAAAAAAAAAGAGAATGGAGATCTCTGGTGGAGGAAGTCCATTGGAAAAGAAATTTCAAAGTGCAAAAGAAACTTCAAAAAGGAACCTCGAAACTTGTGCCTGAGAACATCTCTTGACTATTCTGTCTATAATTGTGTTTTCTGTTCAAGAACGAATTTATCTCTCTTTTTTTTTCTTTTTTTTTATAGATATATATTTTATTTTTATTTTTTTATGTCCATGGCTATTCTTATCTCCCAAGAGATCCAATTTTCGTATTTACCTTGTTATGCATTCCTTCAGACTGAAGTTTTGACGGGAATCTTTTCTGTCACGCATGGAGAGTTCCTTTCTACTTGGTGCTCATCTGACCTTCCAATACGTGAAGAAGATGCTACTTTGGAATATGACCCTTTTGCAGCAGCTGGATGGGTATTGGATTTGTTTCCATTTTCTGATCAGTTAAATGCAATGAGTACAGAGTCAACTTTTGTTCCTTCCAATGTACCTAGACTGTCTTATCCACATCAAAGAACATCGTTGTTGGTCAAAGTATTAGCAAATCTCCACTGTTTTGTTCCTGATATCTGCAAAGGTATAAATTCTTGACTCTCTTGATGTATAGTACTGCTGCCTGGTTATTTGCTAAATCATACTAGTTCTGATTGCAGAGGAGAAGGATCTTTTTCTTAACAAGTTTGTTCAGTGTTTGAGAACAGAAGTTTCTGATACCTCAGAAGGTTTTATATCAATTTCTGATCCTCAAAAAGCAGCTACCGTTAGCCGAAACCTTGGTAAGCATCGCTATTTTGTAGAATGTCTTCCAGTTTTAAGTTGTGCTTTACCATTGACTTACTTGTGCCTGGTAGGTTCCTTGTTAAGTCACGCAGAGTCCCTGATACCTACTTTTCTGAATGAGGAGGACGTGCAGCTTTTAAGGTGACTAAGAATCTGGCTTCCTTCTTATTCTCACATTTGAACCTTAAAGTTTCCATCTTGTACGATTTTCTTTGTGGTGGTCGTGTTCTGTAACTGCAGCATCATGCTCATTATGGTACCATGTGTTGCTTGACCCATTAGACTCAACGACAGCATCTTCTATAGAAGGCTCTGCATCTTGTAAAAAGATTATGCAAGAAACGCAATTGGATCATTTTCTTTTCTAATATATTAATACTAATGTTGCCACATTTTTTCTGAAGGGTGTTCATCACACAGTTAGAATCTCTGGTTACTCCGTTCGGAGAAAATCGAGTTCAGGTAAATCCTCTAATACTCTTTATTTTTTTCTCTTTGGGTAAATCTGTTAAAACTTTTAGAGAATGATTGAGTCTGATGATGAACATATGTCTTACCCACAAACGCATCCACAACAAAATCCTTTTTTCCCTTATTTATATACACTGCATTACTTATTTACTGGACTCTTGCCGTGGAGCATTCACTGTCCCTTCTTAGTAGTCTTGTTGATATTTTCATTTTGTCCTAATTCAATGTGCTATTGAACTAAGCTTCTGGATAAAATTTAGGGAAGCATGTTTGAGGAATCATTGTCTTGTAACAAGCGGTTAAAACCTAGTCTCAGAAGAATTATTAGGTGTATTCTAGATTTTCAATTGGTGTAATCCAATGACTTTTCACCTGCCAGCTGTATTTCTTGTTGAATTTATTGTTTTCTTTGGACTAAATGGACTCATTTTATAATTGAGCAAATGTCACATTAATTCTTAGTCAAGTACTGCAAAATTTAATCAATTCTGTCACTAGAAAGTGGCGTGCATAAAGATGACTAAACTATAATCTTGTAGGATCCACAGAGTAGTATTCTTTTAAATCAAATATCTTATAAACAAATAATAAATAAGTTGGGAGATAAAGTTTTAAACAAATAACTAATAAGTTGGGGGCTTAAGGTTTAAACAAAATAATCATTAAGTTGGGAGATTAAGTTCTAAACAAATAATCAATAAGTTGGGAGATTAAGTTTTACAAAGTTGGGAGATTATGAAGAGGGGAATAGAGTTGTGTACCCACCTTTGGCCGAGGGGTGTCAAGCGACACCCCTTCGTCAGAAAATTACATTGTATATAGAGGTTAAATTTTGGTTTAGTAAATACATATGTAAGCATTGACACCTCTTAACACAAGTTAAATGTTTAGTTTGGTGGTTAAAGTGTTGGGAAAATTCCTTGAAATCATGGGTTCTAGTCATTCTAGCTTCATAATTATACTTTTTACTACAACTATTGACACCCCTTAATAACAATCTTGAGTCCGCTACTGTTCCTATCAGTTTCAGAGATATAAGCTGGACTGTTCCTGAAAGAACAGGACAAGCTCTAGAAAATTGGAATTTGGAGGGCAATGGCAGCATAGACAAGAGCAGATTGAGAATTGTCCCGGCAGTTATTTGGTGGACCATATGGAAAGAAAGAAGTTTCGGAAACAAGAGCAGCCCATTGCACAAGATTAATATGAAGTGCATTATCACTTTTTGCTATTGGTGTAGTTCAGAGTATATAGATGATCCTGTGGCTATTGTAGACATCGTAGGATCCTTATAAGATGAAGGAGGATCTAGTGATAGTTTTGCTTTTTCTTTATGTTTTTGTTTGATAGGCACACTCCTGTGGATATAGGATATGCTGTAATGTTTTGGTTACCAGCTCTGAGCTGATGATTGATATACAGAACGTTACCTTTATCAAAAAAAGTTATACAAAGTTGGTCTTCGTTTGGTGATATGATGTGCACCTAGACTGTTTTGTGGCAAAATTGGTAGGGAGAAACTCCCTCTTTGAGACGCAACATTTCAAGGACCTATCATAAGTAAAATGCATTTCCAGGGTACTGTTTCACACTTTCACTTCTTTAAAAACGTTTCTAGGTTCTAACATACATAAATTGCGGTTCAAGGATATGGGTTCACTTCTTTAAATAGTTCTAGGGAACCTCTGCTGCTCCTTACTCTTTATCCTCGAAAGCTTGCTAGTTTTGGCTAGACGAAGAGAATAACGACAACATGGGATCCTGACTATTTCTGCTTTGCAACTCTATCTGGCAGAACTGTTAGAGAGCACCTAGTTGGACATTTTAAATCTTTGTGATCCTTCTTTTCTAAAGGGTTGTCCCTGTCAACTTGGAGTCGTTGTTTATCATACAGTAACATTGTGACAAAATAGGAACTAGACACACATGCTGAGGGAGAAGAGCAGTTGGCCCAAGGAGAGGGAAGTGTTGTTGTTTATTCTTTGGGAAATGGCCGTATGCACATAAGTTTCGCTGAGAGGAGAGCAGTGGTTGTCTACTTTGGGTGATATGGTCATATGCACATAAATTCTACCGTTTGGCAAAGAGATAAGAAGTTGTGTATGCAATTATGTAGGTCTCCTCAATCATCTGGAAATCTCTTTAGGGAGAAAATAATGAATATGAATTTCTTGTGAACCAAACATGATTGTTCCTGCAAAATGTGACCACTTTGTTAGCAGAAATAGATATTTTGCTGGCAAGTGACTCAATCGACTGAAGGATACTGTTAAATTGGACATAATGATGGAGAATTGCACAGTTGGGAAGGAGGAGGAGTTCACACTAAAAACAGAAACAACTGGAGAATTGTACCTGCATGTAGTTAATTAAGGTGGAAACCCAGAAACAGAACAAAGGAGAACTTAAGAACAATGAAGGATTAGAACTATAAAGCAATGAAGAACAAGAAAGAAGAGATAACTTTATTTGATAGTGCAGTCTTTTCTCACTGCCTAAGACTTGCACTTATAATAAAAAACTAACTTCATGGTCCTAAAAATCAGCAACACATCTGCTGAAGATAAACAAACTCCTAGGGACTAGGTAAAGAAGTTATTTGAGGAAAACTAAAGCTAATTTACTGCAGTAAATAAATAAAAGGCTGCAGTCCTAAAACATAGCAACTAACACTGCAGCTATATGGTGGACAATATGGAAGGAGAGGAACCTTATAGTCTTTGAGAATATGGAGAATACTATAGAACAAGTCAAAATGAATTGTATTTTGACTTTATGTTTTTGGTGTAACCAGATATACTCTAATGATATTGTCTCTATCATTGATGTCTTAGACTCATTATAAGGATAGGATAGTAGATTTTGAGTTCTTTCGTAAATATCATGTACTGTGTTACAGAAATAGAAACAGTTACCTATGTCAAAGAAAAAAATGGACACAATGATGGCTTGAAGTTTATTTTACCAATTTATTCTAGTGGGCTTTTGTTTTCATTCTTTAATTGGCTTAAATTTGATTTATAGGAAGGAATTAATATTTTCGTTTTCTCCAGGAGGCTCAGAACCTGGGGGGATACTTGCCCCCTCAACTCAGGGAAGTATCTCTGGATCTTAACAACAGAAGTGCAAACTCTAGAGAGGACATACTGGATAATTCATCTCTGCAAAGATTGAACCAACTCAATTCCAGGTTCAATGACGAAGGTCAATCAGGTGAGGCTGGGACAAAAGGTGAAATGACAGAACACGAAAGATTTATAGCTACATCTATAGAGATGAAGGATATTGAGACTCAGAATGTGGAAACGAGTGGGTCCGATTCCAGCTCCACGCGAAGTAGGCACCCAACAGATCAAGTTGGGAAAGTTGAGCAAATAAATTGCAATGGTCCTGGAGAGGTTAGAGAGGACGAAACAGTTGAAGCTCAGCATGAAGAGAAGCAACAAAGGAAACGGAAGCGAACCATAATGAATGATACACAGATATCACTTGTTGAGAAGGCCCTTATGGGGGAGCCTGATATGCAGCGAAATAAAACCTTATTAGAAAAGTGGGCTGTAAAATTAAGTGATCATGTATGTCACAAGCCCCATGCATTTGTTTTTGTTTCTGCTCTTTTCTGTCAATTAATTAGTCTTTCCTCCCTAATATGTTCCTGCTTTGTTTCCAGGGATCAGAGGTTACAAAATCACAGCTCAAGAATTGGTAAGGGTGATATTTCTTTTATTTTCTAAATACCTTTAAATAGTTTATCTAGATCTATTCTACTGTGAGAATGGTGTGGGTCTAAATATGTTTATTATGAGGCTAAATTATTATTCTTTTTAGTTTTTACACCTGTGTACTACTTTCCCACTATGAGTGGCAGCATCCATGAATACCCAAGTTACTGTTGCACATCCTATTACCTTGTGAAAGATAGATGTCAGTCCAATGGCATGCTGAGTCAACAAAATTATCTAAGTGCCTATCAGAGTTCTACTGGTGTATCGAACTGCAACTTTATTTTGCTGCATGTACTCCTATCTAATAAGTGTGCCGTCTATTGAGAAAATGCACACATAAGTCACTTATTCTCCGAGAGAGAACAAAAGAAAAGAAGACATACAAATAGGTTTCAATCCGATTTAATGAGGTATGTCTCTTATCTCGTCTTCATGCTGGATAATCATTTCCATTTCGAACACAGGCTAAACAATCGGAAAGCAAGGTTAGCTCGTGCTGCGAAGGATGGGCGTATGTTGTCTGAAGGGGATAATCTTGACAAACAAGGTGGGTTGCTCACTCTGCTTCCTTCTGACTCACCTGGAAGTCCTGTCGAGGATGTTGGTGTCCTCTCTGCTGCTAGAGAAAATGCACCGAGGCTAACTGGCCTGGCACCGAGCAGCACTTGTCTTACAGAAAACACAACCGCTGTGCCTGCAGCTTCATCAGAACCGGCAAAGTGTGTGGCAGGGGATTATGTTGTGCTTATAAACGAGAAAGCAGAAGAGATTGGAAGAGGAAAGGTATGTCAAGTCAGTGGCAAGTGGTATCAAAGGGACCTGGAGGAGCTAGGGACCTGTGTCGTGGATGTTATTGATCTCAAGGTTGAGAGGTCTGCTAAGCTTCCTTACCCATCAGAATTAACTGGAACATCATTTGATCAGGCTGAAAGAAAATTTGGTTTCATGCGAGTCTTGTGGCAGTCCAGCAAACTGTTTGTGTTGCCTGCTCGGTGAATCAAAAGTACCTCAGTTCTGTGTAAGAATTACTCAACTCTTTCTCTGTTGCCTCTTGAAACTTCTTGCCAAATTTGTTTGATTGTGTATAGATTACTAAAGCGAACACCCATTACAATGTTTACACACTAGGTTCATGTTCCAGGTACTTCAAAAAAACGAAAGCTGGGAGTATGTTTCTCCTTTCGATTTTGTTTTAATTATCTATATCATTCTTCAGCTGGTAAAGCCTTTCTGTATCATGACAGATTGGTAGTTCCTGAGGAAAATTCAAGGTTTACAAGTTGGGCGGGCCTATGAAGATTGTGGAGGGTCTTGCATTATATCTTCCCCATGCTGTCACTGTGCAGGCCATTATATCTGATGCTTGATCTGGAAAACTATCCAGTCCTAAGTGAAAGGTGTTACTATCCTGGTATGTCTTGTTAGGGCCGTTAGATTTCTCGGGATAGTCCCCATTCTACCGTGCATGATGCAAGCCTTGATGATCTTCTGCAGGAAGCACACCCAGAATCTGAAAGACTAGTCTCAGTCATTTGCTACCTGTACATTGTGGAGGTTTAGGATGTACAAGATTACTATTTACTGTTCTCATGCAACATCTTGTATAACTTACTATGGTAAATTTGAAAAACAGGATGATTTTGTCACATAATTTGACCTTACAAAACAGTGTTTATTTATTTCTTTTACTCTGGTTTGAATTGCTGGTCGTGGTACCAAGCACGCAATGCACTGTATTCTTCAGGCTGTTAGTGTAGGATTACTTTCTTATGATTGAAACCCAAATATTTCAACCTTAAAGGCCTGCTACATGACACATCAACGTAGATGACTTCTCAAACATCACCAAAAATTATTTGAAGACGTTATTATATAGAGAAACCACACTAAGATCAAGTTTAAGAATAAGATATCTCTAGTTTTTTACATCACAACACCTAGCACTCTGCTAACAATACTTCCCTTTCACTATAAATAACCCTGTTTAAGCAGCATTAATACTAATCTATAATCAACTTTTCACTCTTTTAACAGCTAAACCTTTACCTCTCCAGCTATTTTACAATGTTGGATGCCTTCTGAATGGCATCTATAGAATACACCAGGGCTTTTGAAGACTACGGAGATATACATGGACAATCTGCTGCATTTTTAATCAATTTATGAATGCATCGGCAATGGTATTTGCGACTCCACAACAGAGCAATTTGAAATATCCAGAATAGATGACCGAGCATCAAATATAGGCAAGTGAGCTCCGGTCATGATCTGGTTGTGGACGGCCCCTAGTAGGAGTAGGCGGTCTTTGAATGTTGAGTTCCTAAATACAACGAACACGCCTTAGTAGGATATAATGTAACAACTGTAAGCTCGAATAGGAAAAAAGAAAGCATCCTAGTACCTGCATCCAATTGTCATCCATGACTCGTTCTGGAGACGTTTCAGGGGATAGAAAAGGAGGCGGCAAAGGATGGATCAACTTTGGAACAATAACCAACCCTCTGCCTACTACTAGTATAGCACCAGCATTGTTGGCAGTTCCTGAATGTATTTTCTTGGTTAGAAATTATTAGAACGCATACTTTCATACAAGGGAAAGTAAAAACTTAAATATTTAATGCATACCACAATAGTTGGTGGCAGAAAAAAGAGTGATCAGCTGCCCCTGGGCAAATCTTTCAAATCCATCCATGACACACTCGTGTGCTCTAATAATCAGCTGTAGTTTGTTTTTCTTGCAGAATTCAGTTACACGATCAGGCTGCAAAGTCCACAATTATTGTAAGACCACATTGTAGTTTGTATGTGAATCTTGACATGAAAAATATAAGCTTCCATATGAAGGTAGACATGTGCATCCTTATAGGAATCCACAGTATAGTGGGGATCAAATCACGATAATGAATAAAAATTGAGCTTAAAATAAGAAAAATTTCAGTGGAGCATAAAGATTCGAACACAAAATAAGAAATTTGGCATTCAAAAATGATTCCCTTATCGTCTGAAACTTTTACTATCAATTACCAAGTTGAACTGGTGAACTTCTATCAAGAAAAGCAGGACATACCCCAAATGTTACAAGACCAGGTCCTCTGGCATTAGGTCTCAATCCTTCTACACTGTCATTTTCTGTGGGATCAGACCTGCAAATAAAATCAATAACATAAAAATCTTCTCCAAATTGTCTTGCCAGATGGTTTTGACCAAAAAAAAATAGGCAACATACCATAGCAAATCCATTAGGACTATCGAACCAGCATCCATTGTTATTGGCCTCTCTATCTTCTCTATCTGCTCAACTGAATTTATTGACCTCCCTATGCCACCATGCATGCAGATGATTTTCTTTTCGATGAGGGCAGCCAGTGGAAGATAGTTAAAAAGTTGATTGAAACGTGTCCATGCCCAGATTCCATCACTTTCTCCCTACATGGGTGTCTTCCATCAGAATAGCCCGATACATTTGAAGGACACACACACACACACACACATATATATAAATATAACTTCCTACCTTCAAAACTAGAACTCGGGATTTGACAACTGTAGTACATATATTTTGACATTCTAACTTACCATTCTCTCAATGCATTCAATACGGAAGCCAAAAAGTGCATTAATATCAGCAGCTTCATGATTCCCCCTTATCAAATGTACATTCTCTGGATATTCAATCTGAAATTCAGAACAAGCGAGTAATTTGGTTACATAAAGAGATGTCAATACATGAAAGGGAGGTACCGTGTTTGACAACAGCAAGGATTACCTTTAGAGCTAGGAGTAAAGTGATTGTCTCCAAGCTGTGCTGTCCTCGATCAACGTAATCACCCAGAAACAAATAGTCAATATAACTGAAAACCACACAAAGAATGGTCATCAGACACAAGAGAAGTTGATAAGAAAAGATTTGATACAATAGTAAAAAATTACATTTAATAGTTAAAAAGCTTCAAACTGCTAATATTTTCTTGATTGTTACAAACTTTTGACATCTTCTAGCCTCAGAAAGAGAAACATCAAACATTTAGTTTATAGACAATGAAATTAAAGCAGAAACAATCTTGCAAATAGTGGCAGACCTCAGGGATCAAGACATTGATCTTTCAAGCACAAAAAACAGTATTTAATAGGATAATAAACAGTTTGCAGCATAGTGGCCAGTAGTGTGTGTGTATATATATATATATATATATATATATATGGGTCAAATGGAATGGTGTACTAATCCAATCAACTCTTCACATGGTTCGTGACTTTGATAATACATTAACGTCTATGGCCAAACATTGAAACACACATGGAAATCAAAGGGGAGGATGACAGAACAAAATTTTGACAGGATTCTTTGATAGGTCACACCCCTCTTAGAGTTATATATGCTGACTTTCTATGTGAATCTGACAGAGCGAAGTTTTTACATCTCAAGGCTATTTGATTGGCATTTGAAGCAAGCTATTAGAGAAAACACACTTTCATAATTTAATTGTATTCTCAACAAAGTGTACTCTCTCCAGCAACTTAAACTTTTAGATGAGATGGTCACACACTTCAATAGGTCCTATAGACGGAAAGAAATTCTAGATGTTTTGAGGCAAAGAAAACCCTGTGCAGATAGTGAAATATAGATGTTTAGGCCTGCTGGCTCTATTGTGTAAGTTTCAGGTTGTATATGATAACGATAGCACGATAGATTTCATAAGCTAACAACAGGAGTATTTTTTGTTACTGTGAGTTTTCTTCTCTTTTGTTTTTGTAAAGAGGAATGTCCTTTCTTTTGTAAGGTCAAGCACTAGCTCAATGCATGGCCATTTTATTTAGTAGAAGTCTTAACCTTTCTCCAGAAAAGAATACATCAAGAATGGAGAGTGGGAACTGGGAAGTGAAAGGATTTGTACTTAGTAACACTGTAACAGAGATGAAGAACTTACAACATTGACCTGGGGATTCTCGAAAACCCTTTTTCTTACAATATTCCAGAAATTAGTTGTTGCTTTGGAACACGGTATAAGAAGCCTCCCCCTCTAACCTCCTCACTTAAATACCAAATTTGGTTCACCAGTCAAGATTCAAACTCGTGATGTGTGCCTATCACACATCCCGCATTTGTACTACCTTGGTTGTTGAACCAAAGCCTGAGGACTGGGCATTATGGTTACGAGCAATTTAGTTTTGGCCAAACCAACAATAGTAGTAAAGTATTGCCAAAAGTACAATATTCCAGACTTCCACTTATACTTCCTTTACAAGGTAACTAAGGCCAAAAAAAATGAACACTTTTCCAGCTACCGAAGTACTAAAAAGCATTAGGAAGTATACAGAAGCCATGGTTGACTTTTTGAGTTCATTACACAACTTGTAATGAGACTTTCCTCTGTAAATACTTGCCAGCGGTTTTGCTTATTTTTTATTTTTTTTAATACAATACCCTTTTTTGATAAGGTTTAATAAAAAAAGCATTAGGAAGCTGCGTACCCATGAACTAATGAGCAGGTTTAGAGTCAAATCGAAGCTATTCCACATGTAACTAAAGCTTTAAGCTGGGGAGGAATTATCCCAACTATTCAAGGTACCATATGCTAAGCAAACTAATCTTCCTTTTGCAGGGTTACCTGTCATCTACAAGTTTATAGCTGACCGCTGGTGCTGGGAGACATTCTTTTATTATGTTTTAACTATCCAGAATAGATTAAATTGCAGATTCCTTTCAACTTATGTCAAATTTAACAAAATTACTTCTTTTACTCATCTGTATTCAGAGTTTGAGATAATAAGATTTGGTAAGCATGCTAAAACTTAAAACACGAGCTTAAGTTGAAACTGTTCAGAGCAGTCAAGCTACTGCAAATGGAAAAAAAAATTAACGGTCGAGCTTTGATCAGACTTACGTCATGTCTCCAGCAGTGGAAGGAAATCCATATTCATCAAACAGCCGCATCAGATCACCGAACTGTCCATGAAGATCACCAAACACTTTGACAGGTGCTTTTAATTGAAGAACCGTAGGCTCATGCATGAAGATCTGCTCAGCTGCATAACAAAGCTCACCCACTTCATATGAATCAAGAAAGAACTTTCTATTTACAGGTGCTTTCCAATTTCGCGGCCTAAGCAAAGTGGATATGATCTGCAATACAGCAATAGAAGATTACATATCCCGACAAATAAAGACCAGCAAAAGGAATATAACACACCTTAACAAATAGAGAATACTTCCATTAACCCATTAAGGTTTGAGAAAAAAAATCTGTTGCAGCTTGCTGGGGTTACCTTTTTATGCAATCCTTGAGGTGATCTCTGCCGTGCGAACTTTTTTGTTGGATTTGAAATATCATTATATGAGGGAACCATTCGTCTACTCTCATTTTCAAATTGATCCAATGACAATTGCCTCACCATTCCCCCCAGGTTCCCAACAGTTTCTTTTGCAACTACAACCTGCAGTTTGGAAAGTGATTTCACCATCTGCCAAATAAACAAACACTAGACAACAGAGCAGAGTACATACAGCTCTAGGATGGAGGCGGACAGCTGACTCACTGTCGCTACCCTCAGAAGCAGTGTCTGGAACTTGAGAGCTCTCGTCTGAGACTGATGTTACTTCAGGAATGGCAGATGCAGCCTGCGCTAATTGCCAGACAGCATTGGCAGCCTCAGCTTCAGCAGCAAAATCCTTGGTCAATTTTTCCATAGAATCTTTATCCATGCTGTTAAAATGTGATGTTTTAAATTATGAGGATGAGCTGAATGAAAAATGATATCAAGAACTAAAGATAAAGCAAAATATTACCTCAACCCACCAGATGGGTGGATCTCAGGTTTTCCATCAGGATCAATTAATAAATTTGAGTTGTTTGACATTGGGATGCCAATGGCTCCCTCAGACGTTAAGACTGGGGAATTGATGTCAGAATGCAATGGAGAATTTTCTGCAACCAGACATTCATCCAAAAGTGTATCTGCAGCAAAAATAATATGATTTAAGAACACTGTCAAACCACTTGACCTGGGGAGTATCTTGATCAACATGCAACTAGTAAAAGTATATAACACCATAATTATGAAGTTCTTTTGGTTCCATATGAAGGCCCTTTTCACAATACCATTCATTGCAAAACTAATATTGCTACAGCAACAAGTACTCTCTCCATCTCATATTATGTGATGCAGTTAGTATTGAGAATGGAGTATTACAAGGAAAGTTAGCACTAATAAGAGGAGAAAATATGGAAGTACTAGCAGAGGCGGATTCATAATTCAAATTTTATGAGTTCCATCTTTATGTTATGGATTCAAAATATAATATCTATCAAAAATTTAATATTTTCTTACACACATGCATACTCTATATCGACAATGTTGGGTTCAGTTGAACCCAGTAATAATACTATCCATCCACCACTAGTACTAGTTGATAAGTCAGTGTAACGGCGAAAACAAATGATCATTGTTTAAAGCTGATATGTTTCTGTGAATTTGATTTGTAAATATGTTATTGAAAAATCACCCTAAATGTATCGCATCTGCTCTATGCAGATGATACATTGATTTTATGTGGTGCTGAAAGATCACAAGTGATGCAGCTTAATCTAACTTAGTTTATTTTTGAAGCCATTTAAGGTTTACACATGAATATGCAAAAGAGCACTATCTACCCAGTTAATGAAGTTTTAAATCTGGAGGAGCTGGCTGATATCATGGGCTGCAACATTGGCTCATTTCCTTCCACTTATTTGGGTCTTCCTTTGGGTGCTCAACATAAATCCACTGAAATTTGGATAGTGGTTATTGAAAAGTTTGAGAAGAGGTTGGCAACATGGCAAATGCAATATATCTCCTTTGGTGGTAGAGTAACACTTATCAATAGTGTTCTAGACAGTTTACCTACTTATCACATGGCCTTGCTCCCAATGCCAAGTGAGGTTATAGAACAGATTGACAAGATAAGAAGGGACTTCCTCTGGAAAGGCAACAGGGAGAAACACAAATTTCATCTCATCGAATGGGAGAAGGTCACACAACCAAAATACCAAGGAGGTCTTGGCATTAAGAAACTTGAAGCCCACAACAAAAGTATGATGATGAAGTGGCTTTGGAGATACAACTTGGAAGACGCAGGGCTCTGGAAAGAGGTCATCATAGCTAAGCATGGAAGGCTGAATCAATGGTGCTCAAATATTACTACACTTCCTTACGGAGTGGGATTGTGGAAGAGTATTAGGATGTTGTGGGATACATTTGATCAGAACGCTTACTTTGAATTGGGCAATGGTTTACTCCTAAAATTTTGGAAGATTTGTTTAGAATTGCTCAAGATCCCAATTTTGTTATTGCTGCTAATAGAAAAGGGATCAATTGGGATCTGAGATTTAGAAGGAATATGCACGATTGGGAAGTGAATGATCTGGTAGACCTTTTTGCTAGACTACAACATTGTCACATTAATCCAGGCAGCTGATAAGCTCAAATGGGGACACCAGAAAGGAGTTTATACAGTCAAGGAAGGGTATCAACAGTTGTGCTCTAGAAACCCCGTGATAGCTAACTGGCCCTGGAAACTCATTTGGAGGACCAAGCTACCACCTAAGGTAGTTTTTTTAACCTGGATAGCTCTATATGAGGCATGTCTCACCCAAGACAACATAAAGAAAAGAAAAATCCAGTTCCCAAACAGATGCTATATGTGCAAAAAAGAGGCTGAAACCCCAGACACCTTCTTCATTGTGAGGTGGCCTCAGAATTGTGGAGCATGTTTTTTTGTCTCTCTGGCTTCAATTGGACCACACCCCTCATTGTTAAGGATGCATATGAGAGTTGGAGTCTATGGAAAGTTGACAAAGCCATCAAGAAGATCTGGATTATGATACCTGCTTGTATTTTTTGGTGTATTTGGTTAGAGAGGAACAAGAGATGTTTTGATGGAGAGTCAACAGCATTAGGCATTTTGAAGACTAGGTGCATTGAAAATTTGTTTAGTTGGTCCAACTTGTATCCTGCTGTTAATGCAGAACAACTTCAGGATTTTACTAACTCATTAACTCTGGCTTAGATAGTTTGTATAGTTAGCCAGAGATTTTTTTGTAAGCTTAAATGCCATATCTTGTAAATTTTGCATCTTCTTGATGCTGTTAATATATTTTGGAACGTCCTAAAATCAAATTGTGCCATATAAATGGGACAACAAGAGTATAAATGCTACTTCACCAACATACACCATCCACGCATTTGACTTGCAAATTTCATCTCTTAGGTACGCCATCAATCTGCTCTACTCTTAGAGCCCGTCTGAATGGGCTTTCTTCTTCTTCTTTTTTTTTCCGTTTGAATGAGCTTATGACTTGTAAGCCAAAAGTTATAAGTTAGGATATCTAACTTATGGATTTTGGTTTATTTTTATTATTTTGACTTAAAATAAGTGCTTAAAAGCACTTTTATTTATTTTACCCAAACACTACAAAATTGCTTAAAAGCTAATTTGGCCTAGAAGCACCTAAAAAAGCCAATCCAAACAGGCTCTTAGAAAGATATTATGAATTCAAAACCAAAGATCTCAATGGTAATATGAATTCTTATAAAAAATAAAAAAAAAGATTTTATGAATTCAAAACCAACGATTGCAATGGTTCTGACAGCACATGCAAATCTGTTTAACTGATTTGCTGTAACAAAGAATATTCCAGAATTAAGCTTATTATGATTAAGAAAAAGAAAAGAAGCAAAAAATAAAGACAAAATGGGGAATACTAGCATTATACAACAGAAAGGAAATGACAGTCATCAATAGTGGTACCAAAGGGAGGCATAAAAAATAGACCTTCAGAAGAGAAATATATACCATCAAGAGCTCACTAGGTAGTTTATTATTATTTCAGAAAGGACATATGACCATAAAATTAGCTTACATTCCCCAATCCATTGTTCATCATTCTCTTCAATGTTTATCTAATGCTGGACTATTGTTTGTAAAATCTGTCTAAATTTGGATTGCTCATGGGTAAGCAAAAGTGCTAAAATGAAGAAAATGTCCTTCTATATCTGTGATCTGTCGCTGAAAGTGAATCAACTCAGAGCATTTGACAATCCTTTTGTAGATGGGTTGTTAAGAATATTTTCTTAGTCACGGACCTTTAAATCCTTAAGCTTCTAATACCTTAACTCATGTAAATACACTAAACACTAGATCAAACATTCTGCAAGATAAGTACAGAGATTAACCAGTTGAAGGGGGTTCTGAAAAGGAGAATAGACATCATTCGAACAGTCTAAAATCTGCATATGCCAGTGGCATTCATTACCTCCTCTAAGACCACCATAGATATATATCCGAACACCAACAGATGCAGCTGCATGGCGACAGCGACGCATAAGCTCCAAAGAAGGATCTTGTTCATTGTGGCCCTTGCTACCACGTGAAGCAGTTACCAGCCCGTGTCTATCTAACCAAACTCCAGCAGCAGTGTCCAACACTTTTTAAAGTAATAAAATTGAAAAGATTTAATGATATCCATTGATAATATATAAGCAATCAAATTATGCACTAAGGATTAAATCCCACATATACCTGCAATAGCTGCTTCACCTTCTACTCCACGTCCACCTCTAAGAGCACCCCCTGTAACGTGTAATCTTGCACCAACAAATACCTAATCACCGGCAAAAATGTAATTCAGAAAATGTTAGAAAAGTGAGGTCTGTGGGGAACAAACAAGATAGACATGATCCAAACAGCAAAAATATTCATCTCTGACACAAATTCTTTTGAGTTTGTCCCCAAAAAAAATGTCATCTTTCTCTTTTAGGAAGCTATTTAATCTTTATCATTCCCATTTTATCCATAATGATATGACTTGTTTGGACCCACTTGATATAGAAGTCCAATCTTTTGGAAGTAGAGAAAAGATGAAAAGACATGTAGAGATCTCACTACCATTCATTTAAAAGGATAATTTTGGTACTTCACATATATTTAGCTTACATGTAAATATCATCTTTAATTTCTTAAATACCAAGCTCCATCAAACACTGTGACATAACATGGAATGCAGGAAGTAGTACTTACCGCAGCATGTTGATACCTTGATGATGGTGCCACTCCTGGTGCAAGAGTCCACTCCCACTGCCCATTCCTATGCATAAGCAGCCCATAAGCATCTGCTAAGGGCTGCAAACGGAAGCACTCCAGGAATCAGCAACCACATCATTTAGAAGACTACATATCAAATGCACAATATCCAGGTCGTAACCCACAGTATCAAAGGTCCTCCTTGTTTAGGACTATTAGTTGCTTCAACATCAATATACTGCTGAAAGAATGATTACATATCCAAGAAGATTGAGCTTATGGACACCTAAAACCAGCTACTTTGATTTCCTATACATGCCACAATATATCACAACTTGACTAACATTTTAAAACACTATACCAAAAAAAAGTTAAAAAACTAACAAACTGTGTGCATTAGCTAAAAAGAACTCGCTATCTCGAAGCAGGAATAGTTTATCGGTAAAAACCTTGATGACTATATGAGAATTTACTTACTGTGCCTGAAGCATCTCTCCCTCCACAAAGCAAAAACATGCCATCAGTCCGAGCACTAGCTGTTGCATACCTAAAAGAATATAAATTTCAGAAAGATAGTATCTAGGAGGAAACTACAGTACCATTAAGAGTAAGAAAACCACACCATGAAAATGTAGGCTACTAAGAAAAAATAATAGGTAAAAAGAACGAGAGAGAGAGGCAGCCATAGATTAAAAAGGCAAGATAAAAAGAAGTCTAGTGTGGGAAGATTGAAGGAGAAAATTATGTTAGAAGCAGCATCTGCATGGAGCGATCAAGTCAAAAACATTTCAGTCTCAACTACTTCAGAGAGGGTATGCCAAGAATAAATAATAAGTGGGAGACGATAGCAGTACCAGGCAGTTTTCAGAATTGACAATTTCAAGGACAAAAACATATTTTCATAGCAACTATGGGGAAGAGAAATATATAGAAGGGGATATGTACTTCTGCAAATAAAAAGAATTGAAATAACACCACAAGTTGCAAAGTAGCAGGTTATGCTCAACAGAGACAATGACGAGGTATGAATAGAAGACACATGGGTGATCTGACAAGAGAGAATAAGGAGGAAATGTCCTAAATAGGTCAAGCGACTCAAGCCCTTGCTGAGAAACAAGGATTCTGAACATCAGGATTGTTGCATAAGCTCATAGATGAATAAGTATGTCAAAACCTCAAGAGTAACTATTTTTGTTACCCCAGTCTATCATTTGACACCTACTTTCTAAGAAACGCTTCTATTGTCAACCCAGAACAGCTTTTAGCATGAAAATAGGGTAGTATTACAAATGGATATAGAAGATCTAATTGTCTGAAATTCATGAATTAAAATAACTAAGGATAGTACATTTAATACAATAAAAATCAATAAAAACCCATCAGGAAGACTCTCAAAGTTACTAAGATTTCTTGGGAATGAGAGTAAACAACGTAGACTCACATTCTAGCTGACGGTCTATCGCCTTCTGGATTCAGCCTCTGCCATGCATAAGGTTTCTGAGCAGTATCCAGGGCCCAAGCATCAGAAAGAACTCTTTTCCCTGGAAATCAGTGAAATTAAACATATAAGAATATATAAAAGGAGGGCTAAGCGAGGGCTAAGTGAAAGAGAACTAAAAACGTCATGCAGCATATAAATGTTCAGCATAGAACTCTTAATGCATTTGAAAGGTAAGCTGCAGTAGCTAGACTTTGCAGAAATGAGTTATGGCATTCACTATTCAACTTGTTCCAAAATTATGGATATGGATGTGTAGGAGTTAGGAAAGCAAGGAAAAGAGGTCTTCCAATCATCTTTTATCAGTCACGTTACAGCCATTTATAAGGGTAAAAATATCTAACAATTTATCCTTTTGACTATGAGATGTTAAAGTGATATGCTACAGCTGCATATTTGTTTTTTCTGCTCCTAAAGTATGTTGTGTGCCCAACAACTGTGAATAAACATGCATTACTAATCTTCAAAATTCAGATTATTATGGATACATATTGTTACTCAGATGTTAGGAAAAATAGATGTGGTCAGATCATGCTATGACACCATTGAGGTAAAATTGTGGAAAACTAAGCTAGATCAAGATATAACTATCCATGATATCATTCCAAATTATGTAATATTATTTATGATTAGTCAGTCAGTAAACAATCAATCAATGACCTATGCTTCAATCTCAAATCAATTGGGGCCGGCCAACTCTGAATCGTCTATATTAATTCTGCTCTATTTAGGTCCATTTCATCGAATACTAAATAATTTTGCTTGGGCAAATTAGAGGCAGTGGCGAAGCAGGATTTTCATTCAGGGGGTTCGAATATAGAAAGTAATTATATGAAGAGGATGATTAAAAGGGGCAGAGCAGCGAAAGGCAAAGATTAATCTTAACCCACTAAATTTTAACTCATTTTGTCATGTTCCATTTAATATTTCTTCCTTCTTATGTCCTGCTTCATCGAGCCTTTTTAAAATCTATTGTGCTTTTAGGAAAAAAAATACAGTAGTTATTTTTGAGTTGTAGCAAAAACTTATTTTCAAAACCTGAAAACATAACTTTATCCAAAAGCACTTTCGAAAATTTTGGCCAAGCACAAATTAGATCTCTAATATTGACGGGAAAAAACATTCAAATTGATTAGCCAAATACAGAATGTTAGTATACAAAATAATTTTCTCGAAAAGCACCTCTGATAAAAAGGACTTTCCATAACAACAATTTTTATAAATTTGGCCGATCTCGCTAATAATTTTGTTATTTTAACGTTTTAAACATATTTTTTACTAGGAGCCTATTCTTATTCTATATTATATCCTCCGTAAAATGAAATAGAAATTTTCACATGGTTTATATAAATATTATTTATGAAAAAAATCAAACGTTGTGTTAATTAATTTCAACTTTTATTAATTCTCATCAAACTTTAACTCCATTTCATATAAGCTTTAGTACTTTTAATATGGGTATTAACTTTTGTAAAATCCAAATCAAACAACCCCTTGAAAGTTAACTTGTGGGCTTGGGCTGTGGGATTAAAACTATAGCTGAAAGCTGTGGCCTGTGGATGTGAAGAAAGACAAAATTTAAGCTAAAAATTAATGAAGGGCGACTGCAGCAGCAAGAGTCGAACTTGCAACCTTGGAGAGATTCTGAACCCCCTTAACCACTGAGCTACGCTTCCTAGTTGCGTCGAGGGGGTTCATTTCAGTATATATAATCATAAATAATAAATTTAACCTTATATATACAGTGTAATTTTTTGATCCAGGGGTTTCGGCTAAACCTCCTCCCGTCCACCTAGATCCGACCCTGATTAGAGGTTCTCTAATCTCTACATGAATGGTCAGTTTAATTCCAACTAGTTGGTATCACCTAACTGATACTTTGTTTGCATCATGCTTCTACTAGGTTTCCATTGTGTTCTGATCCTTGCTAAATCTGTATAGATTCCTAGAGACTTTAGGTCTTTTGAGACAACTCTCCTTCAAGTGATTTTACTCATACATCATCTCCTTTTGTTACCTTTAACTCCCATTTCATACAGAATGGAGCATCTGGAGGTCTACGTAAGACATGAAAAAACTATTCCATGCAATCTTTTCTTCATTTATCTTATGTAAAGAACATAGACCTTGGCTCTAAATACCCAAAAAAGTGAGCTTATGAAGTGAGGATTGCCTAAAACCATATAAGGAGACAAACAACCCATATCCTCAACCATTGTAGGATTCCAATAATAGGGCACAACATTTTGGTAAACCAAAAATAGGGATGGTTCTTACTCTTCATACCATGTTAAAACTTAAGAAAATGGACCTTGGGCCTAAATCAATCCTAAAAGTAACTCATGAGGTGAGGGTTACCCAACATGATATAAGAAGACAACAATTCCTACCCTCAACCAATGTAGGACTCTAACATCTTCATATGTGCCACTTGCACCATCTGTCAGACTTGATTATTTCTAGTCTTATATTGCTTCATATCAATCTTAACATTTGCCTTTCTAGGACATTCATCTTATGACTATGTTCAGCCTAAGAGGCCGACCTTCACTCTCGCATAACATTGTTGATCTGATAAATGATCTACAAAATCAGAATTTTACTTTGGGTATTATTTGCTCTTACATCTCCATCCTTCTTTTGGGGATGGGGGTTAAAGTAGCCAGTGCATATATTTTGTCTTACTTTGATTTTCCCTAAAACCCTAATTTTCTAGAGTGCTTAGAGTTCCAACTGTTCACAGTCATAGTGGATATAACCTTCAGTGAACTATATAGCAAGTGAAAGAACACAAACTCGATCTTCTGATGTGGTAGTAAGAAAAAAGTACATCTACTCGATCAGTAACTCATAGGAAAATTGTGCTCACCATCATTGCCACTGACAGTTACCAGATATCTTTGTGCAACCAAGTCCATTACGTGGCCATACCGCGGTCCAGGACCCTGACCTTGAACAACAACTCTAGAAACAATCAAGGTAATTAGTCATGGACCAAGAGCTATATAAATAATTGAAAAAGGGAGACGAAATGCAACTGCCTATCCAGAAGCTAACCTATGCCACTTGAACTTGTCATTTGTCATGTCAAGCACATAAAGATCATCAGTTGAATGCCCAGCCGGTCCTATCCCACCCTAATAACAAAACAACAATAGATATTAGTAGTTATTGTTTCTTACGGTCATTTTAACGCTAAAAATTAAAAATGATACACTTCAATTTCTCTTTCTGATCACCTGAAATACAACCATTGTTCCAACAGCCGCAGCAGCATGTGCAGCTCTTGGTGAAGGTGGCTCACCGGCAGGTCTAAGTCTGAGTAAATAGGTAATTCAAGGAGCATGAAATCAATATCACCACCATAACAAACTAATCATTTTGTTTCCAACACTCCCCTTAAACCTAACATCCCAAAAAAAAAAAAATGTATAGGGATATAGAAGCAGATCCTATAAGAATTACAGATGTACAACACATACCTGGTCCATTTTCTGGTAAGAACATCATATGAGTGAATACAATTGGTTACACCAGCCAGCCCTAAAATCAATCAATACCCAATTAACCTAAATGTCAGTCCAAGAAACAACAAAGTTTGAATCTTTACACAAAAAAAAAGATAATTGGGTCACAAAACAGGGACAAAAGAAAAGAATTACTTATGCCAGGTGCAGCCCCATTGCCTCCCTCAATAGCAGTAGCTCCACCAAACAATATCAGCCGCGGACCATGAGTCTTTGTAGCAGCTACAGCAGTAAGAGTATGACCACAACGTGGACCTGGGGCATCATCATCAGTATCCCAAAACGTCTCCAATAAACGATATGTTGGAGCCGGATGCAGCCATGGCTTTGAACCCATCACTCAAAAGTTACAAACTTCACCACTGTACAACAAATTTGGATCCAAGTTTTAGGCTTTCAGAGAACACAACAAAATTGAAAATTGGTGAAGATGAATCTTGAAATTATAGGCCACAAAAAAAGGAATGACTAAAAAAAGTAGTAATACAGGGTAGCAAGAGCAACTGGGGTTACTCACTTTCCAAAGATGGGCATGGGAATAGCGTTAATTTATTAAAAAAATATTTTTTGTTGAGAAAAGTGAAGAATTTCCATAAAAGAAAAAAAATGGTGATGAAGATGATGTTGAATCATAAAGTTTTAATCTTTAAGAAGATTAGTCAACAAGAACATCTCAATTCTCATTGCTAGGTAAAATGGCAGCCTACCTGGTCAAATTTTAGACTTGGAAGTCTACAATTGAAAGCTATGAAAAAATTTGAACTTAAAATTCTGAATTATATTTCCCTCTTTCTAGATTGCCAAAATCAAATCATCAAATAAAATAACATAAACTCTTAGAAAATTTTACACATTTGATTAGTGCCACCATTTTATGTTAAATTATTAGGGTTAAAGTGATAAATTGAGATAAAATGAACAAAATAGTAATATGGTTTTTAAGTGATGAATCTTATGTAAAGACATACTCCTACCGTTTCAAATTATGGGTATTCAATATGAAAAAATATATTTTTCATTTAAAAAAAAATGAAGTTGGAGTTAGGGTATTGTTTTTTGCTAAAAACTTTAGAAAAAATCTTCAAAGAGTTTTTACGTAGTTAATTGAATTCTGCTTAGTAGGGCTTAAACAGATGAATTTCTTTTTTCAGAGTCAGACCATGTCCAATGACGAAAGGGAGAGAAAGTACGAACGCTCAGCACGTGACTGTGTATCCTTAAAATGAAAGTTGTATGTCTTCGCCGGCTCTTGGTTCATGGTGGAATCCATTGAATGTGATGGTAAAGCATGGAGATTACAGCCAAAAAACTGAGGTTTCGACTAGGCGAGGAGTAGGCTCTTGGGTCTAGGGTGAGGGTCGGGACCTCTCTTTTCAACCAACTTGAGACCTGACTCCAAATTTGACCTCACCATCGACCCAATTCTCAACTTTGTTTTCATTTTATTTGGGACCTGACACCGAATCATGATCCTAATCCCAAACTCAACTTCAACCCCCGAGCACGAGATCATACTATTTACTATTGAACCCCGACCTCGATTCTTGATCCTGATTTGTAACTCTGATCCTAACTTGGGACTCGACCTTCATCCCATCCTTGACCTCGATGAGGATCCAACCTCGACTCCCAACATTGATAAGAATTTGAATCCTGACTGACCTCCCACGTCTGAACCCAACTCTCGGTACCGATTTTGATCTCAAACTCAACTCTGATTATAATATTTTCCCCAAATTATAATACTCCCTCTAGTCCAATATAAATGAATTGTTGGCACTTTTTTCAGAATTTAAAATGAATGCATTTTTTCAAAGTTTAAGAATGTATTAATTATTATTTTTTCCAATAATAACACCTTTTTAATGGAGTTTCCAAGCACGTTTAAATCCTAAATAATGACTATCTCTATTTTAAAAAAGAGTTCGGAAAGAATCAAATGGGGTAATACACAAATTACATTTTGATTAATGTGTTTAAATATCCTTCTTAAGAGGTGTGTCACCCCAACAATTTATTTATATTGGATTCGAGATGTATTTTTAAGTTTGATATCATAATATTTTCCCACGTTATATCAAAATGTTCTTGGGACAACATTTTCTTCATACTAATCAAACAGTCGAAAATAAGTAAGAAAACTACTTATTTTTTAAAAATAAAATAAAATCTTGAGAAACATTTTCCTTCGTACCAAACACACCCTAAAATCATTTAAATCCCTTTCTTTTTTCCCTCCCTCATTTCTCAACTCGTTTTCTTCATTTCTTTTCTTTAAATTAATTAATATAATCAGATTTTCTCCTTCATTTCTTCTTTTTTACCAGATTTTGTTCCCCGATTTCAAATGCTTTATTTTATCATATGGAGTGCCACATGACATCCTTTTTAAATAAAAAAAGGTGAGTGTATCATAATTCATATGATCATTAATGGTTTATTTATATTTATACATGAAAGAAAGGGGATGATATTACTCTAATAATTGAAAAAATCTTTAATGTCATAAAGGAAAGATTTTAATACACACATAATGAGAGTTGAGATAGATAAAAGAAATAACGAATAATTAAGATATAAAATTTACCAAAAAAATTATTATTCAAATGTGTTTCTTTTTTATTTTATATGTATAGGAAAAATGTATAATTTTAGCAACCGCCCTGAAACTTATCAAGCTACTTTTTAATCCAAACGATTAGGTTTTTCTTTTAAAATATAATAATTTGTAGCATGGTGAGTTTGTATTTTATATTTATAGCAAAAGTTGGTCCATTGTTTCGAACGTAAGCAAACCAACGTTAATTAAAGAAAAGATTAAGTAAGAGATATTTTGTTTTTCTTTTATTTGGTTAGGAACTAGTCAGCAATAGCTCTTTTTTTAATTGGTTAGGAACTAATGACATTTAAAACTAGTACACGGTTTTATTTTAGTTCCTTTCTTTTTATTTTTTTAATCAAGAGTTTAAATTTGTTTCGGAATATCTAACTAATTTAGAGTTCACGCTAAAAAGTCTCACTTGATGTATAAAATGTTTCCTAATAATAGTCATGACTTTATTTTCAGTTTGAATCATTTGCTTAAAACTAAGGGTATTTGTTGAGAAAAACCCTCATAGCATTAGGTAAGGAGAGAAAGAAGATTCAACGTTTACATCATATAAAAGAATTTGATCGTTCAAAATTAAAATCTTAAAATAATGGGTGGAGTAGGTTGGGATAGTATAAGTTCCTTTGAAAACTCAAAGTATTGTATTCTAACATATTGATGATTTAGTATGCGTTTATACATTAAGAAAAAATATGTGATGTTTGAAGGAAAAAAATTAGGATTTGAAATTAAGTTGAAAATAATATTTAAAAATTAAGTTATGTTTGGAAATTCATTTAACTTGATTTGTTTTTTTAAAAAAAATTGTGAGTTAAAAATTGATCAAAACCATTTTTTCTAAAGATAATGCAATAAATAATCAAATGTTACTATAATAATAATATATTCAGTCACTTAAAATGGATCAAAACCGTTATTTCAAAAGATTAATGCATTATTTAATCAAATGCTACAATAAGAATGTACCTAGTATACTTCCACAGAGTTAATATATATATATATATAATCAAACGATATTTAAAGAAGAAAAAAAAGTGGACAAACGGCTCCTTAGTTTCGGTTGTTCCCTAAAAGGCAGTAAACAATGTAAAATGAATGCAAAAAACTCGTTCAATTCCACTATTTATCTCTATCCAATTAATATATGTAATGCGTGTCTTTATATGCATCATTTTGACTTTGTCCTAACTAATATGCATTCACACGTTTTATTATTCTTAATAATTATGAGAAATTAATGTTGTTTAGTGTAAACACGCAGATAAATCTTTAGTAGAAATGATTTGTTATTGCCACTTACATATTGAATAAAAGAAAATGATCTATTTATATCTTTTATGTATGAAAATAAAGTTTCTCTTACGATTCTGAGGATCATTTACCCTGTAATTTCCCACAAAAGTTTGGCCATGTTTTTCAATCTCTGTTGGACCATTTGGTTTTTCAACACGTTCTTGGCTATAACTTCTCATAAGATCCCCAAAGTCTTTTGTTTCCTATAACATCCTTCAATGTTGTTATGACTCTAAGCATTTGTCATTTCCATCTGTTGTCCTAGAGAAAAGTCATTGGAGAAATAAACATATCCTGTTGTTAAAATAGGGAACATTCCGCTACGTGAATTAAGTAAACACTTAAATTGAAATGACAGGAGTATCTTTTTTACGAGAGATGTTTAGTTTTATACATAACACAATTTGTAACATCGTTGGGTTGCCGTGTTGAAATATACAATTGTGGAACAGTTAATAGTCCTTTATTCTATTTTCATTATAGATACAGAGCACCAATCACTCAGGGCCAAATTCTACGTTGTTTTCACATGTGATTGTCCTTTTCACACACTATTGTAGTGTAGAGGAATGAATCCTCATCATTTTTGACACGGAATGCAGCTGAAAATCACCAATCTATTGACAAATATTAAATTCAATGGTTCAATGGTAAGTGTTAAGGACCTTAAATGTTGAACAAATCTTACATCTCTGTTTGACGGTCAGTTATCAATGATCAAGTTCTAATGTTTCTATCCAGAAATCATAATCTGCAGCAGTAGTACATTTTAACCTGCCTCTTTACGAGCAGGGACATTGATATGATTATGGACAAGGGCTTGGAAACCTCGAGTGGACCTTGTTGATCTCGGTAATTATCTCAGGACTGAGGTTGACCTTACATGCAGCAACAACCTCTTCAAGCTGCCACACTTTTGTGGCTCCAAAAACAACACTAGCCACGAGAGGGTGTCTCATAATGAAGGCTGCCCAAACAATTCAAAGTCAAAAGATATGTAGTATATATCAAAATGTCTACTTAAGCTCAGCAACACAAGCAAGCATGTCACAGACTCAAACAAATGACTATCATGCATAATATTTCAGTTTTAGTTCATTAGGAAAATAGCTAGAAAGGCTTATCTATGGTCAGTAGTGGATAGGAACTAGAATAGGAGTTCGGAAGAAGATTGGTCATACCAATTGCAAGAGAAACTGGATGAATGCCATATCTGTCTGCAATCTCTAGGTATGACTGCAAAAATGAGTGAAAGTCATGATTACAAAGGTAAATGTAAATAGTACTTATGTCATAAGAAACTAAATAATTTAGCGAAGAAAATAGCTAACTACAGGAACAAACATTAGAGGACATATTTTACAGTCTTAAAGAGAAAAAGTATTCAACTATATCACACCCATGAGAAAATTTGTTTCTTCCAGAAGAGTGTCTTTTTCCCCCCCAAGGATCCCTAGAAGTTTGAGTTTTACATGTCGAGCAGAAAATGAACAAAAAGATATTTCATCATATGCACACACCACATATTAAGTATTGCGTCATTTTTGTATAAATAAGCAGTGGTCATTCTCTGCCAGAAGAGTTGTGTATTTCCAGACCTCTATATAATTGAGTTAAGCAAAATGGTAAGACAGCTTTAGGAAGAAGAATTTCCTTACTTTGGCAGCATATAAAACATTAGATTTTGACAGGTCGTATCTGGACTCCCCTTCCTTATATCTCCCTACCAGAAGTTAGAGATTAGTATAGTGAGAAAAAATTTACAGGCATTAGTTAAATATTCCAATGAAACTGGCAACCAGTCTGACCTTTAAACAGATTTAAACGAGCATTAGATGGACCACCATCCTCGGCAAAGTACTTCCCAGAAAGTATGCCCATGGCCAGAGGGCTGTACGCCAACAAGCTTATCCTAGAGACATTCAGCAAGAAAAAAGAAAAGAGGTCATTACCAGCAGTCAATTCCACAAACAACTTAACAGATGAGCCTCATCTTTGTCAGTAAGTTCACAACAGTTTTTTTCCCAGTAATTTGACAACAGGCAGGTTGTCATTGCAGAAAGCAGCCACATTGAAGAGAGATTTTATTAGTTATATAAGACCGATAGATTCAAATCCTAAAAACATGTTTTTTTTCTTCTTTGATTGATTCTCCAAAAAGGGTACATGAAAATCTCTATAAATATGCTAAGATCAAACAAAGATAAAAAGTAGCAAAAAGAATCATGGTCAAGGTAACTGAAACAAGTCAAGTGAGCTCTAAGGACAGTAATCAGATAGTTCAAACTAATCTTGCCTTTGCAGGAAAAGCAACAGCACACAATGACATGCCACTATGCCAGTATCACCAAAAATAGAAAGCTTTCACTGTAGCTATAGAGGATGTTAAACAGTGCTAATACAGTTGAAGCATAATACAGGAGTTACTGGATGATACAGTCCGAATGTTAAAAAGAGATTGTTGGGGATCAACAGATTAACATTGTGCTTTTCTGACACATTCCTTTTAGTTTCATATGATCTTGTCAGAACATTTAGGACCAGTATATGTTTATTAGAGTCGCCATGGTTTGCAAACAATATCCTAGAAGGTTCACAATGCACCCTCTTCATTTGCACAAATTGGATGTTATAGTACAGAAAGCAACACCGCATTCCCAAATAAAATGCCTATCCCAAAGTTGTCCACACAATCCAAGGATTACCTCTCATTGTGACAGCATTCAGCCATAGCTAAATCAAAATTTCGACATAACAAGTTGTACGCATTCTGAAAAGAAAGAAGCAGAATCAAGCGTTATCTTATATTAGTGAAGAAACAATATTTGAAGGAGGCAAAGACAAAAAAGTCTCGACATTAAAACAGGATTGAGCCAAAAAACACCTGAACAGACACTATTTGAAGATTCCCTGCTCTACTTTTGGCAACTTGTTGGAACTTCATAATGCCATATGGTGTTTCGTTACTAAGGCCAATGTATCTGATCTAGAATTTGAACAGCCAATAGGAAATAGCGACCAAATTTATGAAGTTAACATCTCGGCCTTCATGAGGAAAAGTAATTAGTGAAGTTAGCATATTTGCTGTCATGACTGACCTTACCAGCATCAACAGCTCTTTCTAGCACATCAAGTTGTTCCTCGAAACCTACTGGCGTATAATGTCGTAGGGGATCATAGTCAGTTTCTCCAAACATAGGAACATAGCTGCCAGAAAGTTTAAAATGGTGAACATCAGAATTGACGTTGACAGTTGAAGAAGAAAACGTCTTAAGATATCTGTTTAAATTTTGATAAATGAATTTTTTTCGAGTGTTTACATCTGTGAGAAAACAATGCCACAAAATGTAGGATTTATCTACAAACCGATCAGGCCAGTGAATTTGATACAAGTCAATGTAGTCCGTCTTTACACGCAACAGGCTGCATCAATTCAATAAGATACCTCATCAGAAGCAGTACAAAAATATAAACCATAGCAGATAGAGACCATCTTCACAAGCACACTTTATTGTCAAAATCATGCCTCTGATGCAGTCAAAACAGAAACTGAATGGGCAATGTAAAGGTAACAAAAACCAAAAACAAGAATTTACTCAAACCTATTATCAATAGCCTCAGTTATGTTCTGAGCATCCAAGCTTTCTGGTCCATTTCGAATCCAAGACATTTGTCCAGATGGTCCACTGACCTATAACAACATAGTTGTGGAAGATATCAAAATGATAGTGCAGTTCGGAACAATATCCCAGCTCCAAACAAGATAAACAAATAAAGGAAATATACTAATAACTATATGTTAGAAAGAAACTTTCACATTTATGACTCCGGAAAAGCAAGAATGTGTCTCGTAATGCTACTGATTTCAAATGGCAACCAAGTATTCAATCGTGCCTCATAGACGGCTAGGCATAGAGTAGTGCTAATTTCTTGTATAATCAACTCCTTTGTCACATTTTAGTACCATAAATGCCAGACATATTCTGGAAGATCTAGCCTATTCAACCAAATTATCCTATCTAGTCCTACACATCATATTCAAACATGCTGAGGCTTAAACCCAAATTCGACCTTCAGGAATAGTAACACAGAATTGCATATCTTTCCTACAATATTCTAATCTTTAGGAAAAAATGCTGATCAGAGCTAATGAATAGAGAACCTTAGTGGCAAAAACAACACTATCGCGAGGGACTTTTCTTTCTCTAATCCAACGCCCAAAAGACTCCTCACTTGTGCCATGAGTTTCTGCACGCTGGGGTACTGGATACCTGTTTTTCATTGATTTTATAAAAGCACAAATCAACAAAACATTCTATAAATCTTCTGCATCCAATCTACTTCACAATTATAATTTGACTAATTTAGTATCCTTAAGAGGAGTAAATAAGGATTGACGATTACATTTCAGCAGAATCAAAGAAGTTAATTCCTGAGTTGAAAGCCTTGTCGAGAAGTTGAAATGATTCAGCCAAGGTGTTTTGCTCACCGAAAGTCATGGTTCCTGTGAGAATGACAAAAAACTCAAGGCCGTTAAAGAGACTTCATTTTCTGGATGTTACAAAATAAATACACAGGAATTAAACAAACAAAAGTTAAACCTAAACAGAGTCTGGAGACAGACAAATCTGGAGCAAGGTTAACGAGAGGAACTGCAAACGCCATTAATGACTGCAGTGAAGAAACTCATAGAATTTGCAGAATAAAGCGAGGGAGCAAAAAAGACGACTTGGAGAAGAGATAAGGAAAAAGCAGTACTAAAAGAGGGGGAAAACGAAAAAATGGAGATGCAGGGGATCGAACCCTGTACCTCTCGCATGCAAAGCGAGCGCTCTACCATTTGAGCTACATCCCCTTAGTGCTAATGAAGTAATCTTTACTAGTGTTGACATACAGTTAAGTATTTGGTTCATTAGTGCTTTCTATGGTTTGGAAAGTTTATACTGTTGAAACAATTTACATCAAATAGATCAGTCACTTTGCTTGTTGCATAATTCATTTGAGAAATCAATCGGTTCAGTTCGGTTTTGAATCGATAAATCAATAATTCATTATCAATAAACCAATAACTTTTTTCTATTCGATTACAGAAGAGTGTATTTTAATTTTCATGGCATTGTTAGAGATAAGCAAATTCTTCAAGATTTGCTTTACAGAGAGAAGATATTAAAGTCGAAGCAACATAAAGTAGAAATTATAAGAAATCTATTAATCTTTCATAAAATTCTACAGAAGAAAATGAGGAAACAAACTTGCAACTCCCAACTAATTTACCCTAGAATCAAAATTCACAACCCAATTCCTCCTACTTCAACACCTAAACATCTAAAACTCCTGTGAAACAGAGTTGATTTCACCTTTCCCTTTAACAATCTTCTTAGGAAGCAAATTCTGATGAATATTAGGCAAAACCCCACCATTAGCAATGGTAGCAGATCCCAACAACTTGCTCAATTCATCGTCATTCCTCACAGCAAGCTGAATATGCCTCGGAACAATCCTGTTCTTCTTGTTATCTCTCGCAGCATTCCCAGCAAGTTCTAATAACTCAGCAGTTAGATACTCAAGAACAGCTGAGAGATACACCGGTGAACCAGAACCAACTCGCTGAGCATAACGACCCTTTTTCAAAAACCGAGCAATTCGACCAACAGGGAATTGGAGACCCGCTTTCTGAGATCTGGAAGTGGATTTTGAAGCTTTCTGGGTTTTTCCTCGACCGGCCACAGATTTGGTTGCAGTTGTTGAAGGCATGTTGATTGATTGATTCAAAGGAAGAAGAGAAGTTTACTGTTTAAGAATTTGAATTGCTTTCCCGGTTGATATTTTTTCAATGTGAGTTTTCTTTGTGTTTATATAGAGTTGATGTGAGTTGTTTGATTGGTTCGTTGGGTTTCACATGGATCGCCAACGTGGCATTTCTTTTTTGCTTTTTATTTTTGTTGGTTTTCATGCTGAAATCTGATTGGCTGATTAGTTTTACTCGGATTGCCAACCTGGCATCTTCTCTAACTTTGATTAATTTTTTCTTTTAATTAAACAAAAAGTGTAGGGAAGATTAATAGGTTATAGGAATGTCATCTTCCGATAATCCAATCTACTTTTCCATTATTATTTTCTACTAACCTTAAATCTTACTCTAATATATATTTTCTCCATCTCAAATATTTATTGATTTCCTTAATTAAAGATAAAGTTAATGTTTTTTTCTTTTTATTTGACCCTAAATAGTAGTTATTCCTGAATATTACAATCACCTCAATTATGATACATAAATAAGGATAGAATAATTAAATATTTTTTCTAATTAATATTTTTATAAAAAAATGACAAGTATTTTAAGTTAGAGGGAGTACTCTCTCCGAATCACTTTACTTGTTATCTTAATTAACAATAAATAGTCCAAATTAGTTGTCATTATAGAGAATCAAGCGACATTAGCTTTAATTGTCTTAAGGTATCAAAAATTCTTGTCACATAAATAGCGATCTGGCATTGTTGAAGCGAAAATGAAGGTATGTTAATTGCATTAGATGGGAGATGCGGGACATGGCTTAACCGTTGGTACATTCGTTATATAATTGAATGTTTTCATTTTGCCTTTAGTAATAATTATTCTTGTAAGTAATAAGTATTGACTAATTGGCATAGAAAACCTAAATAAAGAGGACATACTCTAATATTTTGATTGTTGAGACTGACTCTTTTTTATTTATTAAAGAGAGATTAAAGAAATAATATTTATTGAAAAGAGATTAACATTTTAAATTATTAAAGATAATAAATAAGAATATGATAGTCAAAATATGTTTGTTTTTTACGGAAAGAGTAAATATAAAATGTGTGACAAATAAAATAATTCGGAGAGTATTTCATATCGAGGTGCCGTAAATTCCTTTAAAACACTTTTAATTATATCAATTAATTACCAAATATCAATAGTGGTGCGGTATGGATGAAGTAGAGACTTGCATTTGTAGTCTTGTGTGATAAAAAGGAACCACAATAAATTTTATGAAGTAATGTTTAGACAGACTTTGTTGTTTGGGCATAGCACTGGCTAGTGAAGAACTTCCTTGTTCAAAAGATGCATGTCGCGAAAATAATGATATTGAGGTGGATGTGTGGGCATACAAAGAGCGATAAGATTAGAAATTAGGATATTCAGGATAAAGTGGGAGTGGCCTCTGTGGTGGACAAAATGAGGGAAGCGAGATTGAGATGGTTTGGACATGTAAAGAGGAGATCTGCAGATGCCCAGTGAGGAGGTGTGAGAGATTGGTTGGTTATGGTAGGAACGAGAAGAGGTAGAGGTAGATCGAAGAAGTAATGGGAAAGGTGATTAGACAAGACATGGTTCAACTTAAGGTTGACACGACCTTAGATAGGAGGATGTGTATTAGGATAGAAGGCTAGCAGACAGTGACATGTTGTCTTATTTTTCGAGGACTTAGGTGTTCGTCATCGCACTAGCTGTAATATTATAGTCGATTATTTATTGTGTTTTGATTGTCGCACTATTTGGTTGTTTTTGTTCTCTTTCTTGCAGGTTTTGCACTTTCTCTTGTTAGTTGCTATGTTTTTTTTCCCTTCACATTGTTTTTACCTCTTTGTAATTGGATTTGCTACGGTACTTGAGTCGAGGGTCTTCTGGAAACAACTTCTCTATTTCTATGAGGTAGTGATAAAATTTACATACACTCTAACCTCCCCAGATTCCACTTGTCCATGGAATATGTTGTTGTTACCAAATACCAATAATCCCAATTTAGTTAATAGATTCATTTTACAGTATCATAGCACACCCTCCAAAATCCAAACAAAAGTTTCACACACAATATCCTAATCAATATTTTAAAAGGTGTGGCGTAAGGTAAAGTGTTTTACTTCGTACAAGATAAGACGTATGATTTGTGATTAAGTATAAGAGTTTTAAAATTCCCAAAATTGAATTTTAAAAAATGTAAAAGTAAAAATAATAAAAACCTAATAGTTCTAACTTCTAAGAGTCGTACAACTAAGACACTGAGACAAATAAAACGTGAACCTATTAGATCGTCTAGCTATTTTTAGAAGGATATTCAAATGATTTTTACCCTCACAATATTCTCAAATAATATCATTTAATTTTACTTTCAAGTCTCAATAATATTCTTCACATATCAAATTGTGAACCACCCATTTTAAAAAATATTTGTTTGAATAGGACTCGTTACTTTAATCATGAATAACAATTAGTAATAAGGTTTTCAGTGACGATTTTGATTTGGGTTATATGACTTTTTCCTTATAAATAAAGAGCAATAAAATAAAGGATCAAATTAATAACAGCTCTTAGTTGAGATGTTAAGGATCAAGCTGTTTCAATCTGCATATTAGTAGTTGACCAATTACTTGATTTTTAATGAAATTGAATAATTGGTCATCAAAAAGTGATTTTTTGTCTTTTCTCCCACTGAATTTGTGTAGTATCAGTCCATGATATATGCCTTCCTAGATTCCCAATTGGATGTGCAAACGTAGACACGTCCTATATGGTAATTCGTATAAGACACCACGTAGGATACATATGTCTACTCATCCAACTTTATATAAGTTTAAGTACACACACTCAAAGTTGGAGGCATGGATGTCTGATGAAGTCAAATTAAATGATATGTTTTTATGTGTTATGCAAGAGATATTATTTCCTTGGGGAAAAAATAAGTTTCATATATGACATTCTAAGTTCGTTGTCTCCCCGCCAAATATTCTGTTTAGTCCAAATAATAGAAAGGTTGTGCCTGGTTAAAGATGTATAAAAATGGAGTAGTTGATCCATCAAAAAGCTTGAAACTTGTTGCTAAATAATCTTATCTTGAGATGATGCAGGGCCAAGAAGTTGTCAATATTCTAATGTTAGTAATCTATATTTGCTAATTTTTCCTCTGTCTCTGATTCCAAAGTGACAATGACACCTTCCTACTCTCCACAACAAGTCAACAATCACCTTAAAAATTATATTCAGATGCAAACAATGTTAAATAAAATACTCAAATGTTGCCATCAGCCATTTTGGCATCTTCATATATTACTCTAATCAATCATCATTAATCAGTTTGCTATATTTCTTTCAGCTCAAAAGAAACAAAGCATGGACAGACTTGTTAAGCCTGATTTGGAGGAACTCAAACTCTGTTTCATCAAAGGCCAAAAGTGTTGTGCAACTTTCAAATTAACCAATCTTATGCACACCATGTCTGTTGCTGTTGGTCTTTCTACTACCAACCCTTCTCTTTTCTCTTTCTCACATCCATTTACTATTATTCCTCCTCTCTCAACAGCTTCCTTCACTCTTTTCTTGACTAATTCTTGTGATCAGCCTCCTGTTTATACGCCTTTAGACACCGTTATGGTTAAGTCGTCTATGCTTCCTACTGGTAAAGCAAGTGAGGATGATCTTCGCCGCCTTTTCTCAAGAAGTGGACGACATATTTTCAAAGATGCCAAGATTCCCATCTCCCTTGTTGGTCCACAGGTTGTGGAGTTTCTTCTTTCATCCAAGAATTTAATGGATGTTAGTTTACTTCTCTCAAAAACCTTGTCTTTGTGTGATGGTTGTCAGCTTGATTCATTGCTTAAGTCTGCTGCTAAGAATGGGAATTCCCACTTTATTTCAGCTCTGATTGAGGCTGGTGCTGATGTTAATAGAAGAGACTCGGATGGGGACTCCGTTATGTCACTGGCTGTGAAATACGGAAATCTTGATTCTGTTCAGGTTCTGATTGAGTGTGGTTATACTATTGACAACTCTGTTGATAGGTTTCTGCATTATGCAGCTGCCACGG
The DNA here is from genome assembly GCA_029582725.1 of Solanum chiquidenum. Lineage (NCBI taxonomy): Eukaryota > Viridiplantae > Streptophyta > Magnoliopsida > Solanales > Solanaceae > Solanum > Solanum chiquidenum. Next base: position 19,502 of record JAJOOS010079865.1, on the reverse strand, counting down.
ACAGTGTGGACTTGATGGAGATTCTTTGTTTGGGTTATGCTGAGATAGATTTGAATTCAATTGATTCACAAGGTAGAACTCCCCTTCATATAGCAGCGTATCACGGGCATGTTGAATTGATTCAGTTTCTTGTTTCAGTAGGGAGTGATCCAGATATGTTAGATTCTCAAGGATGGACTCCCTTGCATTTTGCTGCTCAACAAGGCCATGTTGAAGCAGTTGGTTTCTTACTAAATCATTCCACTTTTGCAAAGTATGCTGTAACGAATCAAGGAAAGACTGCGTATGAGCTTGCTACTGATGAAGGCCATTCTAAATTGTATGATGATTTACAATTGGGAGACACTTTGCATAGGGCTGCAAGAAAAGAGGATGTTGCTAGTATCAAGAAATGTATCGCAGAAGGCACGAATGTGAATGGAAAGGATCAGAATGGTTGGACTCCTTTGCATAGAGCAGCTTTTAAGGGTAGAATCGAAGGGGTAAAGGTATTGGTAAAGCACGGAGCTAAGCTTGATGTTGTTGATGATTGTGGACACACGCCGCTTTATCTTGCTATTGAGGCTGGACAAAAAGATGTGGCTATGTATTTAATTACACAAGGTGCTAAGGCTATTTTGAAGAGCTTCAAAGCTATAGGACAGAATCCATGCGATTTCGAGAATTTCAAGAACCATCCTTCAAATCTACATACTACCACTTTGTATCATGTAAAGCATGAAAGAGCTTAATTTCAAATTGTGAAGAGATTGTTAATATATATATTTTTAGACTAATGTAAAGGGTTTTTAAACTCCTTGTTGTGTTTTCTCTGTAACTTCTAAGTTCTATAATCTGAAATGCCCTTGAAATATAAGGACCTAGCAGAAATTATACTTTCATTGTAAACCACACTGGAAATATTCAAACTAGGACATATATCCTTTCACTTGATCAATAATAAATTTTCAGAAGAACTCAAGATTTTCGAGTTCCAAAAGTTATAAAAACCTGTTTTCTGAATTTTACAACAACAGAACATAATTGCCTCTGAACTTTTCAAGTTTATTCGGATTATACAAGTTATAGATGTATGCAGAACACGTCTACAAAAACTTCCGCAGTAGCTAAAAATATACAAAGAGCCTCTCCCAATTGTGTTAAGTCTACTTTGCTCTTCACTATACAAAGTTGTAAGTATGTAGATGTCCAAAATCACAAGAAACCACTTCTTTAGCTTTGAAGCTCTTCAAATTAGCCTTAGCACCTTGAGCAATCAAATACATCGCCACATCCTTTTGTCCAGCCTCAATAGCAAGATGAAGCGGCGTATATCCAACATAATCAACAATATCAAGCTTAGCTCCGTTGTTTACCAATACCTTTACCACTTCAACTCTACCCTTAAATGCTGCTCTATGCAAAGGAGTCCATCCATTCTGATCCTTTCCATTCACATTCGCCCCTTCAGCGATACATTTCTTGATATCAGCAACATCCCCTTTTCTTGCAGCCCTATGCAAAGTGTCTCCCAATTGTAAAACATCATACAATTTAGAATGACCCTTATCGATAGCAAGCTCATACGCAGTCTTCCCTTGTTTCGTTACAACATATTTAGCAAAATTGGAATGATTTAGTAACACACCAACTGCTTCAACATGGCCTTGATGAGCAGAAAAATGCAAGGGAGTCCATCCTTGAGAATCTAACATATCTGTATCACTCCCTACTGAAACAAGAAACTGAATCACTTCAGCATGCCCGTGATACGCTGCTATATGAAGGGGAGTTCTACCTTGTGAATCAATTGAATTCAAATCTATATCAGCATATCCCAAACATAGAATCTCCATCAAGTCCACGCGGTCCGTGGCAGCTGCATAATGCAGAAACCTATCAGCAGAGTTATCAATAGTATAACCAAACTCAATCAGAACCTGAACACATTCAAGATTGCCATATTTCACAGCCAATGACATAACGGATTCTCCATCAGAGTCTCTTCTATTAACATCAGCACCTGCCTTAATCAGAGCTGAAATACAATGGGAATTCCCATTCTTGGCAGCAGACTTAAGCAATGAATCAAGCTGACAGCCATGACATAAAGACAAGGCTATTGGAAGAAGTAAACTAACATCCAATAAATTCTTGGATGAAAGAAGAAACTCAACAACTTGTGGACCAACAAGGGAAATGGGAATCTTGGCATCTTTGAATATATGTGATCCACTTCTTGAGAATAGACTACGAAGATCATCCTGACTAGCTTTACCAGTAGGAAGCATGGATGATTTAACTATAACGATGTCTAAAGGCGTATAAACAGGAGGTTGATCACAAGAATTAGTCAAGAAAAGAGTGAAGGAGGCTGTTGAGAGAGGAGGAATAATAGTAAATGGATGTGAGAAAGAGAAAAGAGAAGGGTTGGTAGTAGAAAGACCAACAGCAACAGACATGGTGTGCATAAGATTAGTTAATTTGAAAGTTGCACAACATTTTTGGCCTTTGATGAAACAGAGTTTGAGTTCCTCCAAATCAGGCTTAACAAGTCTGTCCATGCTTTATTTACTTTTGGGATTGAAAGAATTTTGACAAACTTAAAAGAATGGTTTAATATATGGGGTTTGCTCTAATTAATAATGTGAATGATATGATAATTGAATAGAAAAAGATGAATGCCAAGAGGACTGATGGTGATGTAATGCTAAATTTTTTTTAGTAGTATTTGAATATTATATGTTACATTGTTCTCATCTGAATGATACAAATACATACATTTTTGATTAAACCTGAATTGCGCACGGCAGGGTTCTCTCCCAATAACATTTTTTCCATACTCAAGCTTGATCCTGAGATCTCTTGTTAAGGGTAGAGCAATCACTATTATAATACAACTCATGTTGGTACTTGATAGTTGATATTGAGTTGGAAAAAAAAAAGAATTTTAATTTTGTAATTTTGAACATGTTCTGTCGAAAATTAGGATTAAAGAGCTGCCAGAAAAAGAAAGAAATATTCTTTTTGGAACAGACTAAAAAGAAAAGTAAGACGAGCAAATTGAAACAATATACTCCCCATGTCCCGATTTATGTGGCACTTTTCATTTTTTGAGAGCCAAACAGTTTAAGTTTGACCGGAAAGTTGCGCATGAAATCTACAATTTTTTTGAAATGAAATTTATATATTTGTAAACTACGTAAAAAGTAGTATAAGTCACAATAATTGAAAACTCAAAATGTTTAAAAGATCTATGAAAAATTTACGGTCAAAGATAGACTTGTTTGAATCTCAAAATCCGAAAAGTGCCGCATAAAATGAGACGGAAGGAGTAATATTATAAGATTATGGTATAATATACGGCTAGATTATAATTTTGAGTATATTTTAGGTGATTAATGTGGAAAGGAGGATGGTGTCACAGTCACTTTGTAAATAGAGACAGGAAGAATGAGCATAGAATTTTCAATATGTAGGTGTAACATATTGACAACTTTTTAGGGCTGCGTCATCTACAAATTGGATTATTAGCAAATTTTCTTTTTAAGTTTTTGATTGATATATTAACAACTCCATTATTTGATGGTTCATTGACCAAGACCACCCTCAACATCGAAGAATACACGTTATTAACATTACATATTCGTTGACGGATCAAGGATTTAAATTCTATCTCTAATTTTTTTAACATTGAACATATTAAATTTTTACAAATAAAGTTAAATGTTTTTGTAAAAATATTGAATTCAGATGAACTTTAATATTTTGGAGAAATCATATAATGAAAAGGTTTCATGTGAAGTATCAAGTTTTTTATTCCTCCAATTTGCAAGTTTTGTTACCAATAGTATTTACAATTAAAGGTGTAGATCTCTAAGTTACTCAATTAAGAATTAAATGGTCATTTAAGATATTATTTGAGAAAAAAACTCTTAGTCGAATGATCATCACCATTTTCTTTTGTTTGGGTACATTTTCTAGGCTTGACATGACTTGAAAATACATACATAATTTAGTATTGACTTAAGTTTGGAATATTCACATGACTTATTTTGTTTGACAAATTCCCACCATAGTATTGTTTGTTCATTGATTTAGTCTCCTTTTCCCTTTTACCCTTTCCGTGTAATTCAATTTTAAGATTTATTTGAATATTGAAGCAATATCTACAATAAATGAGTTGCAATCCTCTTAAGAAATAATAAGTTACAAGTATATTTTACGATAATATCCATAATAATTAGTGTATAGTCTCCATAAACTTGAGAAATGACTTGAGAATTGAGTAGTTAATGTTAAGGATAAAACAAAAAAATTTTATCTTTCTCTTGATATGCTAAAGTGGACAAATAAAAATGATTTTTTTAAAAATATAATAGATGAATAAAAATGAACTAAAGGAGTAACAATTAAGGCTTTATTGACCCCTAAATACAATTTATAAAAGACGTATTGCATAAATTACGAATTCATTTGAGTTTAATTCTCTTTCTTTCGTGTCTTGTATGTATTAAAGTTCACTAAATAAATGATAAATTTCCAATTAAATAAATGGAAATTAGGTGTGATAGAATTCTATATTTGAGCCTATATATAATAGTCAAATATTGAATTCATCTTTGCTTATATGAAAAGAAAAACGAGTAGCTTAAGAGGCATCCATGAAACTTCCTGAGGGAATTATTATATTGCACTACGTTAGTGTTTTGTTATGATAATATATATCCTTGTTCTTTTATATGCAAATAGAGGGAGCCCGACATCAAAATAGACACTTTTTAAATCTTAGACATCAAAAGAGATCTTCTCTAAAAACACATACAAAAATGGACAGTTAAGCTAACTATGACTAACATATTTAACTCTGTCTCAGTTAACCCCAAATCCAAAACAATATTAAAGGTAGTTCACCCACAAATGGACGAACTACAATTCTTTTATATTAACTCCTTACGTGAAGCTATATCATATCTAAATTTTAAGTGTATTGTGAATTCTTTTTGATACATAAAATTATGACTTTTTTCAATTAAAAAAATATTTAAAAATTTGAGAATTTTTTTCATAAAATAAATTTTACTATTTATTTGCGTAATCAATAGTAAAAAACTATTTATTTGTAATTCTTTGAACTGTACTAACATGGCTCTTTGACTGAACGTCACGCATATTTCAAAATTTTAGGGCATGCGAGTAGTGACTCTGTATATTTCCGCCTTTACCATCATGTGGATATGGTAAAATCTCAAAAGTCTCTTTCGATATTGATTTTTGTAGAATCGTTGTTTCCGTTGATCTTAGTAGTTTTTTAGTACTATTGATTATAAGCAAATAATTAGTAAAATTTATTTTATGAAAAAAAAAATCAAATTTTTTATACTTTATTATTGAGAAAAATCATGATTTTATGTATTAAAAAGACTTAACAATACACTTAAATTAGAGATACAATATAGCTTCACGTGAGAAGTTAATAAAAAAATTGTAATTCATCCATTTGTGGGTGAACTACCTTTAATATTGTTTTGAATTTGGAGTTACCTGACGGATGGCGGAGTTAAATATGTTAGTCATAGTTTGCTCATAAATGGGCGAACTATCCGTTTTTGTATGTATTTTTAGAGAGGGTCTCTTTTGGTGTTTAGGGTTCAAAAAGTGTCCGATTTGGTGCCGGACTCCAAATAGAGGCCGATCTAGAAAATCGATTGTGGGTATTTAGAAACTTATTGATTTTTTTTTATAGATTCTATATTTATATTGAGAAATTCATGTGATATATATAACTTTCACAAATAACCACTAAAATAATTTTAATTATGTTCCATAACTATAGTTTGCTAATTATGATTCGTAGCTACACGTTAGAGGGAGGAGAGATGCAAGCAAGATTTAGAGAGGGAGGAGTGAGGCGAGCGAGAGAGGACAGAGAGTGGAGAGAGTCGAGTTGTATATGTATATCGGTTAGATAATTATATATATGTAACTAGTATGTATATGTATCAATGATTGTATTTGTATATATATTTGCATACAATTGAATCGAGTTCAAACATTATATTTGTGTATCCAGTCTCTCTCTCGCTTTATACAAACACAATTCATACATTTGTAATTGTATATTTGTGTTTGCATAAAGCGAGAGAGAGAGAGAGGCAAAAGAGTATTGGGCAGAGAAATATTTGTATTTGTATAATGCAAATGTATAGGGCAGAGAGATATGTATTTGTATTTGTATATCTCGCCTCTCCCTCACTTTATACAAGCACAAATTATACATTGTGCTTGTGTAATTTGTGTCTGTATAAAGTTAAAGAGAGATTGATAGAAGAGAGTCGAGAGAGAGACTGGGGTGGGAGAGGAGAGAGGCGAGGGAGAGATGATTGAAAAGAGGAGAGAGGCAAACGAGATTCTGGAGAGAGGAGAGAGAGGCGAGAGAAATAGAGAGGCGAGAGAGAGTGGAATAGAGAAGAGAGGCGAGAGAGAAGAGTGTAATTATAGCTAGAAGTAAGTTTCGAATTGTAATTAATGCAAACTGTAGTCATGTAGCTAATTAATTAATTAGTATATGTTTGCTTAACCGCATAATTTTCCCTTTTTTTACTCCGATCCAACTGAAGAAAAAAAAAACAATATCCTTCTTCTACTCAATCATAAAAGGCAAAATTACGTGAAATGACAAACATCTAGAGTATATTATGTAATATAACTATGGTTTCGATTATTTTTAATTCGTAGCTACAATTTCGCGAAATTTTGCTATTTGATTTCCTAATTGCATAAATTCAATATTTATATAATTCGGTCCATGATTGTATAAATCCAGAATTTGTATAATTCGGTTCTTGATTGTATAAATTCAGAATTTGTACATACTTACCCTAGCTACTTGTATACGATTTATGAAGAATTCATAATAAATTTCCCTATTTGTATATTGGTGAACAAAATATACAAATGGATTTGTGGAAAAAAAAACTTAATGTATAAATACAAAATTTGTATATACTTACATTATTTGTATATTCGCAAGCGAAATATTCAAACGGACAAGCGAAATATACAAATCACAGTCTTCATAGCAAACAAAACTATAGTTATGAAGCGCAATTATCGAAATTATAGTATAGAGCCATATTATGTCTATTATCTTTGCTATTTTTAAATTTTCTCATCATAATATGAGTTTATGTACTTCTTGTGCTAATTTATAGTTGATTCTCATCCTTCAGAATCTACGTGTATAATAAGAGTATTCATTGACAAAAAAATCACTCTAAAATGGTCATCTCATGGTGATTGAGAACGAATGAAATCAGATGGCACTATATACGATTAAATCTTGTTGATTTTGGTTTGTAAGTTTCGAAGGAGATGTTGAAGTATCAGCTAGAAGGTGGAGTTATGCTCCTATCAAGACGAACAAAAGAATTCCTTAGCCAACAGCCAAACACAGTCTCACATTTCAAATGCTAAAATAGACAAAATCAGATGGCTATTTATTCCTAACAACTTGTTTGAATGATTGTCATAGCGTGTCACAAGTCGACAGTCGTAACGTAATCGTATTGTATTATTTTGATGAATTAATATGTGAATAGTTTTTATTATTTTCTGTCATTATATAATGTCATAATATCATTAAATAATTAGTTAAATCAAAATGAGAAGAGAAGGGGACAAAAAATTTAATGATGCAATCACTCCAAATTAATCGTAACGACTATGGTATAAAGAAAATATTATTAATGATCTGGACATGAAAGTATGGAGGAATGTTCTTAATGTGAATTTTTATGAGCATCTTGTTAAGAATGATATGACTTTATTCTTGGATTTTCAGACAATTCCAATTACTCATACATTTTCTTATATATCGATACTTTTGATTGAAGTAGACTTGCCTAATATTTAAAGTTCATGAGTTTTCAGCTATCTCGTTTATTTATGTTTAAAGAAAATGTTATTATTATAAATATTCACGGGAGCTGGCGGATTTCATTTCCATCGCTAGCTCAAGAACTTACTTTCTTATTGAGTTCCTAGTAAATAGTTTTTATAAGAGAAAATTACGTGGTTAAGCAAATTTATATTATTTAATTAGTTATCATAGCTATAATTTGCTATAATTACCTCTCACGACTAACATTAACTATTAATTACGTGGTCTGACTTCGAGTTTGTATAATTAACCACGTTTGTATAATTCGCCACATTTGTATAATTCACAACTAACAATTCTTCGTTTAATTTGTATTTGTATACGATGGTTTGTATTTGTATATGACGATGAGTTCCTTTGGTTTTTCAGTTTTATCACCATATACTTTCAATCTTTTTTCTGTATAACTTTTTAAAGTATGTATAAACGTGTAGTTTTTGGATTTTGTATAATACAATTTATATAATGTAATTTGAATAATATAATTTGTATAACTGTTTAAAGTTCATATGTTTATATTTGTATCAATTCGTTATTTTGAGTTTTATCATATTTGTATAATTCCAGACTTTGTAATACTCAATTATACAAAAAAAATACGGCGAGTTATACAAACATACCCGTGAATTATATAAACGAGATGTGAACTATGCATATTATTTCCCTCTCCCGCTCGCTTCTCTCTTCCCTCTCCCAATCTCGCTCGCTGGATATACAAATACATATGTATACCAGTTACATATATACAATTATCTAACCGATATACATATACAATTCACCTCTCTTCCACTCTCTGCCCCTCTCTCGCTCGCCTCTCTCCTCCCTCTCTCAATCTCGTTCGTCACTCTCGTTCCTCTCTCAATCTCGTTCGTCACTCTCCTCTCTATTACATATAGGAGCATAATTCAAACTTTTGAGTGGCTATATGCGAAAGTTCCCCAAATTGAAATATAATCACTTTAAACTTCTGTATTTTAAAAATAGCCAATTCAGTGAACACTATTTCCAAATTATAAAGTCCCAAGTTTAAAATAAAAAAAATTTGAAACCATATGACAGAGGTTATCTTTTAAGATAGGTAAGAAAAATGATTAATAAACGCTATTTCTAAATCTGTATTATAGATAATAAACTAACGTTGACCCATGCCTTGAACATATAAATGTAAATTCCATCCACAAAATACTTATCCAACCTAAAATTAATAGATCATCAAATCAATGAGCGATTGATATGTGTCAGTTATATACTTATATGAGATTTCTCATTTTATTGTGATTAAATGATATGTATTTTTATCACAATTGATTATTTAATCATGATACATTGACATAGTTTAGTGTATAAATTGAATTAAAAATAATAATTTTCTTTCAAACTTGTCACGCCCCGAGCCTACATCCTGGGCGGGATTAGCATTCGAGAATCATTGCTTGCCCCAAGCGAACCCTTCGTCTGGCTTATTTACTCAGGGGAAGACTCTAAGCATTATTACAATGATCAAATACACGTCTACTCAACTGTTTAATAAAATAACTTAGAACGTTTAAAGGTCAAAGACCAAAATGGCAACTCAAGTCTTAACATATGAAATAATAATGTAAAGACAACTGAACTACTGACTGTCTATGAATTCTCTAAAACAAGGAGGGATGTCGGGACAAGACCCCCGATCATCCTAATAACTGAAATACTAGAAAGCAATGTAAAAAGGAGTCCTCCGGAAAGCAAGGAGGCTCACTAACTAACTCTGAGTGTTCAACTGGATCAACGGGGCCCTGGATGCTGATCCTGATTACCTGTGTCTGCATCATAAAACGATGCAAGCCAAATGACATCAGTACATTGAATGTATGAGTATGCGAAGGAAATACTAAACATAACATAAGCTTAAAAGGAATCTGAAAGAAACACTTACATTGGCTTTACTCAATGTTGACACCTAATTTTGACTCTTCCCGATAATAATTAATTCTCGAGCTTCTTAATTTTCAAACGATTTAGAATAATTAATTTTATAGAATTCAAATATTTCTCGAGGTTACTTTGAGTAAGTCTAGTCGATTTTTATAGTATTTTATAATTATATGTGTAATTAGTGTTTCTTAAATATTCGAAAATCGTCTCAAAAATATCTTAATTTTAGTAAGTACTTTATTAAATTAGTTTAGTTTAAATTATGAGTATAATTGCGATTTATTTAGTTTTTAATTAAATTGATTATTTTATTTCGTTGAGATTAAAGAGCTCATAAATTAATTATGTTAATTTATCTTATATGAATTCTAGGCGAATCTTCTAAATTAATTCTTTTGGTTACTTCTTTAATTTGTTGGCTAAGTTGTTGATTAATTTTATTACAATTTTGGCCAAAATCTAACATTTTATTCCCAACCCTTTAAAGACCAATTTTGGGCCTTTTATCTTGCTAATTATAGCAGCCACTCTACCCATTGTTCTGCTAATTCTTCTTCTTCTTCTTTCTTGTACAACAGTACTCTGCCCCCCCCCCCCTTCCCTTGTCGTCTTCTTCATGTCTCTCTCAAGTCGTCCCTGTCGCATCAGCAAAAGCAAGTTGCGCGTCTGTCCCTATTTCCCTTTTCGGAATGGGACAAAATTTCAGGATAAAGGTATTTGTCCCGAATTGTGAAAGATTTTGGCAGTTGAAATCAAAATGGGCCTAGTTTCTATCCGTTTTTTGATCCATTTTCCTCCCCAAATTCCGAACCCTAGAAGTTTCCTACAAATACCCTCTTCCCCATTCATTGTGGAAGGAGGAGAGACTTCACTGGTAGAAGGATAGAGAGAATCATACTTTAAAAAGAGAAAGAGACTTTAAGCTTGCAAACAGGAAGTGAATATTTGAACAGAAATGTTCTCAAATAGGTAAAAAAAAATTGAATTTTCTTCTAGTACCGTTTCTCCTTTCTCGCCTCATCCAAATTCTCCTGAGTTCTTGGAATCTCGTCGTGGTCGTGAAAAGCTCTGTTCAGCTCGCTTGGTCCTCGTTTGATGGACTATTTTGTTTCATGAACAGAAGTGTTCTGTTAATTCTTCTTCTTCTTTCTTGTTTGTTCCTGTCCTCCGTGACTTATTACTGATAGTCTGATGGAAGTTCGTTTGGTTCCGGATGGAGTATTTTGGTTGATTAATGTATGAAGTGTGTCCTTCATGTGAGCTAATCGTCTTTGAACATTTTTATGGAGTTTGTGAGTGATTCAATGAGTTTGCTAATTATGTTTTCTGAAGTTAAAGTGTTGTTTGTTCACAGTTGGGTTTGTCCATGAAGTAGTTCGAATATTGTCATGTCGTAATCTCTTAGAACTGTTTATTCGAGAATATGATCCAAGTATATGTGTATGGACAGCGAACGTGAATGTCGAAACTGTTTTCTTGCTAAAAATTGTTATTCTTCTCGTTTATTTTTTTGAGTTTTCACGACAGAAGTTTGTTCAGTTTTTAAATCATTTTACTCGTCTTAGTCTATTTTTATTTGTCATGAATCCGCATTTATTGCTTCAACATTTGACATCTTATTCTTCATTCTCTCATCTTAAGTTGGATAAATGAACTAAGAAGCCAAACATTTAGAGCTAAGATGTTGCATTTTTCGCTCGTTTTAAATGATTTCAAGGGTTCCAAGAGGATTTTAAGTTTGGTTTCTATCGTGAATGTCACTGAATCAGTTAGCTTTTGCTCACATGTTGCTCTATTTATTCGAAATTCGGTTCTCCTTGTCCCTCTTTAAATGTGCTCATTAAGGTGTTGATTTGCTCGGGATGCATCGTTTTGTCTATTTTTGTATACATTTGCCAAATTGGTCTGCTTTCTCTTCGTTTCCCCTCCTAACTGATGTCAATAGAGTCTCATTTTTTAGAAAATCATGGTTTGCACTCCGAATTATTTCGTGTTTAACTGTATACCCTTTTTAAGAATAGTTAGAGTCAATATGAACATTTCTATTTCTAAAGCTATCTGGAAGGATCCTGTTCTTTACATGAAATGTATTTATGTGGATGTTTATGATCAGTTTTGGTACAGATTTCGGAGGTTTTTTGTTAAAATCCTAAAAATTACGATGTTCGCTCTCTTAAATCGATTAAGTTACCATTTTTTGGTACATATTTCGGAGGTTTTTGGTTCCCTCTATCATGAACTAGTATCTTATTTTCATTTGCCCCCCCACCCCTATTTGCTGCTTGTTTCTCCTTAGATTTCTTTTTATTTTTCCCTCCATTTGAGTATGTGGCTTTAATCTGATGAATCTTTGGTAATACGATGTAGCATTGTTTGCTCTTCATCTTAGCTAAGTTACTATTGTGCCTTGTCTTGATTGTTTTAAATTTGAATGAATGATCAGTTCAATACTTGTAGTGGTTTACTCTTTGGCTCTATTACATGTTTTTGTTATATTAGTAATGAGGTAGTAAATGGATTTCCTATGGCAGTGGCATTTGGTTATAGACTCCTAGTATTAAGTGACATAACCACCGTTGAATTTTAGTCATTAGTTTCCCATTATTTCCTAATATGATGACTACTGCTTCCTCTAATGTTCTTGCTACCTCATGCCTCCCTTTGCTTTGAAATCGGACTTTATAAAATCTAAGTTTACATGACTTTCATTGCCTTCGAGTGTTATATTACAATTCTTATTGGCTACTGTTAAATGAGCTCCATGTAAAATCAAGTTTAGATCAATCAAATTCCGTGTGATCATTTTTGTTTGCGCTATCATTGTGAGATAGATACTAACTCTTATTTATGTGTTCTTTTCATGTGAAATCGCCTCCGAATCCTCATGGATTATATCTCTTCTCCCCGTATTTTTCCATTGGGCCATAAAGGCCCAATATTCTTGTTCGTCAAGTCAGCCGGCAAGAAATGGAAATACAGGTTCCCGGAGCTGAAATACAGGGCTGGCGATCAAAATTTTCAGATTCTAGAAATCTGAAAATAGATTGATATACCTGTTGTATACACCGATATACAATCATAAAATATCATATACAAGGTAAAACGTGAAAAAATACAAGTGAAGAATGCGGAAGTACATAGTTAAAATAAATTACAGGTCCGGGAGTCCGAGAATTGGTGGTATACATGGTACATACCTCAAATATACGCTTGGCGTATATCATAATCAATGAAGAAGGAAAAAGGGCCAAAAACCCAATGACTTGTTTTTTTTTTTTTTTTTTTTTGCAGATTTGGGAATTTGGGCCAAAAGCCCAGATTCAATATTTCTTCCTTCTCCCCAATATTATTTATTTGTATTAACTAACACTTTGATTATCTTATGGTTTAATTTAATTAAATTCCCAAGAATGGTCATTTTATTTTTGAAATTAAGATTATATATTACTTAGTTCTTATTTTAGTTTTTGTCAATATTTAAATTTATTTCCATTTAGGAAAATCCCCCTTAGTCCTTTTTTCCCTTAAGACAATCATATAATAACAATAATAATAAAAAATAGTAAATAAAAATAAAAATGAGTTTTTTTTACTTAGTTAAGATTTTAAAAATTAGTCAAAGTCATTTTAGTCAAATCGCCGGTCAACCGCAAGTTAGCCGTCATTTCGAGGGTCAAACATCTTCTTGGAATGTAGATTGAACTTCGAACCCTTTTTTCAATTGATTTTTATCTGTTTAAGTCTTTTGAAAACTTTAAATTTTTTCTTGATTTTTACTAAAAAATTAAATGGCGACTCTGTCCTTTTGGAATTCAATTTCTCTTAAATCGTAAGTTTAATCGATTTTTGAAACTGAGTCATTTTTTCTTTTATTTATACTTTTCGAGTAAAACACTCAACTCATGAATAACTTAACTCAATATAAAGTAATAATACACATGCAATATATAAAAAGCAACTCTTTTTGTTAAAGAAAATGCAATAACAACTCAACTTGCTCATATAATAAAGTAATGTAATACTATGGAAGTTTCTCTAACCGACAACCACCACTATGAGACTAAGTGGTGATACAACGTCTTGCCCACGCTGCCAGAACTTTCCTATACTTTGCTGTCATATAGAACGTCTTAACTGAGTGGATCCACTAGTCTATGCTAAAAAGCACTTAAGGAATCATCTAAAAGGTATGATCCTTTACTACCCATGATGGCTACATGGTTTATGGAGACTTGGGTTATTATGAACTCGCATCCCCATATCGGTGCTCAATACTACTCCCAAAATATACTTAGCTCATATGTTTTTAAAACAAAACTTTTTTCTTTGGTTTGAGATAATTACTCAAAACTTAGCTTAAAGCTCTCTTGAAAATTGGTGTTTCCCTTCATGCTCAATGTGAAAATATTTTTAACTCTTGAGAATACTTAGTTCCCGTATAATCTTTGAAGAAATGAACTTTACTCTTACTCTTTCCTCACATCAAAGTTTAGGTTTTAAAACAAAGTTAAAACTTTTGTGAAATACTTTATGAACTTCTCTTGACTTGATTCTTAACTTCTAGACTTGACTTTTAACTTTCCTTGAATTTGAGTTTATGGATTCAAGGATTGTGATTTGTGTTAGGAAGGATCTCATGATGTTTAGGAGTATTTTTAGATAGTTAAACATGAGAAATGATCAAGAAATCACTGTCTGGAAACTAGTCCGCGACGCGGAAATGTATTTAAATATTTGGTCGCGAAAATAATTTTTGAGGCAGAACGGTCCGTGACCGCTCCGCGACGCGAGGAGAAATTCTGTGAAACTGGAGGCAGGTCCGTGACGCGGATTGGGGCACCAGATTTGCCCGACTTTTTCCTTCTTCGTTTTCCAGCCCCAATTAGCCTAAACCCGATTCTTTTTCCCAAAATCTCTTTAGATTCAGATACCCAGTAAATGTACCTAAAAACCTAACTCAAAACAACTTAAAAATTCTACGCGATAATCTCAAGAACTCCTCAATTCAGCCCAATTCAAGAACGAAAAAAAATTCAATAACACATATCAACCCTTTTTTAGGACGAATTTCGCTGAACTAAACATGATTTGCATGTGAGTAAACGAACTCAACGCTATGAAAGTCTCATATACCTTGTAGGGATCGCCCCTTGACAAAATCCACAAGTGATTCTTGAAGAACTTGACGATTATTTCTCCTTCTCCTCTTTTCTCCTTTTCTTTTCTCTTCTCTCAAAACCCTAACTTAGTTTTCAAAATCGTAAATTGACCAAGTTCAGTTTAGACCCCAATTAAACTCCTAAAAATGAAATAAAGTAATTTGGTAAGGAAAAGACCAAACTACCCTTCCAAAATCCGAATTACACTTTTCTTATTCTAGCCCAACTTCCAATGGGCATATCTCACTCATACAAACTTGGCGGCGTTGGAAAGATAATTCCAATATATTTCCTACGGTATCTAGAAGCACACCTAAATTATCATGATCTAGGAGTTATGGTCATTTGAAGTTGACCAAAATCCAAACTTAACATAACTTGACAAATTTCCAGATTTTTCATTCTTTCCTAAAATGACTATATCCAATTCTAACTCTTTCTAGTTCTTTCAATTAGCGAGATGTTACAAAACTAATGTCGAGAAGATGCTAGTGAGTCTCTGTTATGAATATAACTAAGATGAATGACCTATGTGATAAGATGTCAAATTATATTTGGGACTCCAGGAAGATGCCTATATATAGAAAAGAGAAATAATCAATTAGACTTTAATGTCACAAACTCACTAAAGTTCTGTGCGGCACTTGACAACCTAGGGCTAAAGTTTAAATAAAAATTACTACACAAGTCCCTACTTATTTACAAGGTAGTCCCTCTTCTAGAATTCCTTATAACTCTGGAACATTCCAAGTACTTTCTATGTAGTTCTATAACCTTCCTTGGGAAATCTCCATATTTCTCTAGAATATTCCACTAAGGACTATTCTTCTTCCCATGTAAGCCTTCTAAGGAAATATATAGGGAGTTGTAGAGTCTTCCACAAACCTCTACACAACTCTAGTTTCTCCCCCCCCCCCCTTTATTTTCTTGCCTTAATTTAATGGCAAAGTGGCGGGTCATGACATTAACCTAAGAAATTGTCTCTTATTTCTTAGTTGCTTAGATGAATTTGGAACCTCCCTCCATTCTTCCTTTTTATTTCTACTTCTTTCCTAGGAAGGATTTGTTACAAGTTTGGAGTAATTAGAAGGCGATATGATTTGATAGATCCTTATACTTGTATGAGTTTGTATTCTGGACCCTTTTACTTAATTTTTTTGTCAATTGAACCTTTAAACTCAATTAAAATGAGACTTTTAAACCCCTCCAATTATGTGTGTGCCTCACTCTCCCTTATATTAATGACATGTCATATTCATGTCACATATTAATGCGAAGTCATTATTATTATTATTTTAATTATTAACCAAAAAAAAGTTAAAATTAAAGAAAAAATAGTAATAAGTTTTCTATTTAAAAAAATATTTAAATTGTTATTTCTCTCCCATTTCCCCACCTTCCCAAACCCAGAACCACTGTTAACCTTAATTCACCATCTCTACATACATTCCCTTAAGCTTCTCCTTCTTCTTCATTCAACTATTAAGCTCAAAGTCACAAGGAGAGGATTTTCACATTATTTATTGGTCTACCTATATGATATTACATCTTGATAATTGGCAGTAATTAACTAATTAGAACTGGCTACAATTTTTGGATATGAGATCTTGTCCCAAATTTTTGGGGCTTCCTCAAAGAAGAAGAGCACACATAGTAAAAAACAAAGTTCAACGCACAAAAAAATTGTATTTGTTCTCCTCTCAATTTCTCTTCATCGTTCATCACTCAAACCACCTCATAACCATAAATCCACCTTGGAAGACCCATAGTTATCGAAGCAAAATCACTACAAAAAATGATTATCGTTGATGACGAGTTTTCTTTCACCATTGAAACTTTCATTTACGTGCTAAAACTCACTAAAACACCCAGTCGTCGATGGAGGTTCAATAAACAAATTAGGGGAGATACATTGGAAGGGAATTTTTTAATTTTTTTAAAAGCAAATTATTTGCTTCACTCGCTTCATGAGTGTGATACCACACACTCTATGTGAGTCAGCAAAAAAAAATGTCACGTAAGCTCGATCAATAGATAAAGGGGTTTAAAATTTTCATTTTATCTGAGTTTAAGGGTTCAATTTACAAAAAGTTAAGTAGAGGGGCTTAGGATATAAGTATAAGGGTCCATCAAACCTTTTTGCCTAATTAGAATGATAGAACTCTTATAATTGTACATGTAATTTCAATTATCCATTTCAATAAAAGATGGGTTCATTACAGTCTCACTTTCTTCAAAATATAACCAAATTTGAGAGTCAATTGGAGCCTTAAATATCATTTAAAAAAAGTAATTACGGGTAATTAAAATTAATAACATTGAGTCATAATATAACATAAAGGAGAATGGGGAACTCCACTATAGGAAAACTACATAATTAGACATACTTAAGTATCATATATATATATATTACCTATAGTTTAAAAATATTACCCATAATATCATTTTTTAATAATTATACCATATATTTTATAAAGTTAAATCAGTTACACAAATCCTTTAAATACAATATTGACTAATTATCTTAAAATTCAAGTTCCTTAATTAAAGGTACATTAACAACTGTCCGCCAAACTCCTATGCCAACAGTATATCTCCCCCCTCCCCCCCCCTCCCCACGTTCTCCATCACCTCTACCCACTCTCTTCCTTCATCCTCAATCTCCTATCCCAAGTTCATCTCTCTATTCTCTCTTTTCCTTCTCTCTCATAGATCTTCTTCACTAAATCATCAAAAACTGAATAAATGATTTTTTTATCGCATTTTTCTACTGTGAAGATTTTCTTTAAAAAAAGTTACATGAAGGGTTCAACAAAAGAGAAAGGCAAGACGCGGTAGGGTATGTTGAGACAAGAGTGATAAAGGTGAGAGAACATTGCAACAAAAGCTCTAGAAATGAAGGATAATTGTGGAGGATGAAGGATATTCTCTCGCCTAAATTTTCTAGACCACTTTTCAATCCCCTCTGTTTATGCAGATCTAATATAGTTGTATATTTATCAATTGTTCTCTCCTAAAAATCTTCTTTAATTTGCTAAATATTTATAATATAGTTGTATATTTATCAATTGTTCTCTCCTAAAAATCTTCTTTAATTTGCTAAATATTTATGCGGCTTGGGAAAGACAGGTGTATCAACGTTGGATTTTAATTTTGAACTTGGTGAATTTACAATGCATTTGTAGAGATACATTGTTTGCTAGACATATCTAAATGTCCTATGTATTTTCCCTTCATCTATGTATCCTCCTTTTTTCTATGTATATATTTTTATTCTATATATCTAAAAGAATAATATCGAATAACTAAATATACGCTTCAAATACATAACAAGTTTCAAATACATGTTATGTATCAGATATATGTATATAACATGTATACCTAATGAAATACATTTAATGAAATTAGGTGCATGAATTAGATACATAGTGCAAGATACATATTGTTCTCTAAACATGAGAAATTGAAAAAAATAACAAAATTCAAAAAAACAAATTCGAATTTCTAAAAAAAGTTGTTTACTTTGTTGCTGCTGGAAAATAAATGGAAGAAATTAATATACGTATATATAGCAGATACACCTAATGAAATACATTTAATGAAATTAGATGCATGAGTAATATACATAGTGTGAGATACACACTCTCTAAACATGAAAAATTGAAAAAAAAAATCACAAAATTCAAAAAAAAAACAAATTTGGATTTCTGATAAAAAGTTGTTCACTTTGTTGTTGCTGAAAAATAAATGGAAGAAATTAGATTTTTAATTTATTTATTTTTTGTAGAATTTGTTGAAGTAATTAGAGGACCCCAAGTAATTATACTCAAAAGTTGTGGAATATATGTATTTGACGGATAATTTTACTCAAAAGAATAAATATTCAAAAGTTGTTAGAGCAATATACTCAAAAGAAATTATAATTTGGATTTTTTTAGGAAACTGGTAATTGTTAATATGGAAGTATCATTCAAATCCGTTTGTTAATTTCCCATAAGTTACTCCTTTAATTAAGGAAATAAGTTACAACATTTATTTCAAAAGTATTAAATCATATATCTCGACCTTCTAAACTTGATGGATACATATATCTGACGGGTAGGGGTGTTCATGGTTCGGTTTGGATCGGTTATTGGTTAAAACCAAATCCAAACCATAATTAATCGGTTTGTAAATTTCTAAAACCAAACCAAACCAAATCAAAAAAATAACCGTCGGTTTGGTTATTGTTGGTTTGGTTCAATTTTTTTGGTTATTTCGGTTTGAAAGTATATAGTTTTTTTAGGGCATATGCATCTCGATAGACACAAATTCATAGTACATAAACAATCATAAAAACTATTGTAAATTTTATTAAGCAATACCAGTCATAGAACAATTGAAACAGGACTAAAAAAACTCATTACACTGTTAGAAGACTTATATCTAAAAAGAGAAAGCAATGTATATATGTAGTGGAAAATCAATAGTAGCAGAGTTGTCTTGGATAAATATATATTCCCTCT
>JAJOOS010079863.1:0-50971 GCA_029582725.1 Solanum chiquidenum | reverse complement strand
CCCCCCCCCCCCCTATGTTGTGGTTATAAAGTTTATCCAAGTTTGTATCATCGGGGCAAAAGTAGAGAAAAAATTGACGCAAAGCAAATAATATATCACAATATGTTATAAATGCCTTTTGTTTGTCTTAGTTCAACAATTATTATAAGAATGATTAATTCAACATGATGAGTAGAAGCCGTAAAAATGGGCTTAGCCTATGCGGTCTGCCCAACCCAACTCATTCTTGGGTAGAGTTGGGATAAGATTTTCAAGCCCATTTAAAATTAGAGCTTATAAACCCGATCGATATAAGTCGTTGGTCCTTGATGCCTGATCGGGGCAAGTTTGGGGTCGGCCCATGAGCCAAAACTATTTATTTAAGGGAAAATTACGTGTATAAGCAAACATATACTAGTTAATTACTTAATATAGCTATAGTTTACCTTAATTACAATTCACTGCTTACTTTTAGCTATAATTACACAGCTCAACTTTTTAGTTTTGTATAATTCACGCAGTTGTATAATTCGGAATTTGTATAACTTTTGTATAATTCAGAATTTGTATAACTATTTGCACTTCTGATGTTTGTAATTGTATAAATTCGTTATTTCGAGTTTATACAAAACAACTGAATTTTACAAATGTACCCGCGAATTATATAAACCTGCAAATTATACAAATCTGCGAATTATACAAATGAGGCAGCTTAAACTATAGCTACAACTCGTAAATATGCAAACTATAGCTATGGAGCATAATTAAATTTATTATAGTGGCTATTTGTGAAAGTTCCTCTTTATTTAAAGGTAACTTACAGAAATCTCACTAATGCATGAGTTAATTACTTAGAGGCAAGTTATGTTGTCATATTATGAATCTTACCACATTTTGATGCATCTAGATATATGTAACTCGGGATACATGGACTCAAAATTAAGTTTAGTTTGTTCTAAATACACTCTATGCAAGTGGACTCACATACATCTAGAATATATAACAAATCTCATCCCGCGCCCTCATAATTCATAAAACAAGGAATGATAACGTGAGACTCGATTTACTTTCTTTATCCAGCATTTGAAGACTCAACAAAAAAAAGAGATATAATTTTAGGCATTAGTGACCATAAATATTTTACTAATATGAGTACACAGTTAATCTCTACGCAAACTCATAAGGTTATAAATCATGTGGCAATTTAATTGGAGGATAAGATTGTTTGGTGTACAAATATAATATCACGTTAAAGCAAATATATCATACTACGTAAGAATATTTTTGAATAATCTTCTTGATTTAATCTTTGACTCGAATAAATCTTTCTGTTGTACATTGTTACTTAATTTTAGGCTTTCGTGTGGTAGTTTATGTTGTTGTCTTGGGGTAAGTGATAGGGTGGAGAGGAGATAATAGACTTGAAATATAAATATTGAATTATTATTTTCTAATCATACTAAAAAAAAAGTCAATTTCTTATTTTTAAAATACTTGGATTAAATACTTTTATCAATCAAATATGGAAAGACAGTAAAATGATTTAAAAAAAATTTGAATCCTCCATACCAAGCACAACAACAACAATATCATGTATAGTAAAATCTCACGGGTGAAATTTGGGGATGAAAATATGTATGCAGACCTTATTACTATTTTAAAAAGGTAGAAACTTTGTGTCTAAAAGATTATTGGCTCAAGTACATCAAATCTAAGTATAAAGAAGATGAAAACAATGTAAAAACATAGCAGCTATATGGTAAACAACAAAATAATATGACTATCGAATAATAAGAAAAGGAACAATAAATTCCCCCGACTTCTTAACAAACATATAATAATGTCAAATTGTTAGTCTTAATGATACTTGCAAAACACTAGCAAAAAGAAAACTATATATATTTTTAAATCTTTTGTACAATGAATCCAACCTTAAACTTTGTTATCATGCATGCATTTATAATTGCCCTGGATTAGAAAATGACCCCATCAATTGATCATGTCCCAAACATCCCCATCCATAGTGATTCTCTAGTAAAAAATTAATCACACTCAAAATATTTGTATTAAAGTAAATAATTTAATGCAGTAGTTAAAAATTTAAGTGAAAAAAACATCTTACTTAATTATAATTAAATAATAATTTTTTTTTACATAAATACACAGCTTAAGATATCATAATCTCTAAAATTTTCTACCATTTAAAAAAATTACAAAAATCCCCTCTCGGATACATTCCTATCCTCTCTCATATACATCCTTATCCTCTATCGAATACATCCCTGTCCCCTCTCGTACATATCCTTATCCCCTCTCAGATACATCCCTCCCCTCTCAGTCTCAAATACATTCGTGAGCTATGTAACCGCATGCTTCTTGATGTATCCAAGATCCCATAATTTTAAGGGATGTTTACAATTTGGGAAAGAATTAATATGAATATTATGTAATTAGCTCTTAACAGTTAACACTATGAGATTTATGTAATTTTTATATTATAATAATTGTCTATGACAAATATGTATTATGTATTAATTGATTTGAGGTAAATGATTGAATACAAATAAACTTTGTATTGTGACCCTTCTCTTTATAAGTGATTTTCTTCTTGTAATTCATGTAATTTTGAAATGTTAGAAATGGAAACGATTGTGAGATTGAGGTATTTCGCATTGACACAATTTGTTGGAAAACTAATTATGTGGAAAGGAAGGCTTAATAGTAAGGGTTATTATATTATTTTTGGTAGTGACAAATGTAAGCTTACTAAAGATTTAATAATTATGGCTCAAGGTGATAAGTGGCCTAATTATTTTTAGTGGCTCGATGAATTTGGTGAAAAATGATATTTTATCAGAGTTATAGCATAGAAGACTGAGTCATATGAGTGAGATGAGACTTGATAGTTTGATTAACAAGAATTTTCTTTCTAGAGTAGAATACAAAAAACTAAAGATGTGTAATTTATTGCTTGGCTAGAAAACAAAAAAAAAATTGCTTTCTAGGGAGTTTTCATATAGAAGATCTACTAGGAAGCAAAGCTCTTCATTTTGTTATTCTTCAAATAAGTATGTATTTTTTACTGTCGAAAGAATCTAATTTTTTTTGAACAGACCATGGATAGTAAAGAAAGAAAAAAGTGATTTTATGCTATGAAGGATAATTTTTTTGCATGATAATCACATCTTTAATTTGATCAAGCTATTTAAAGATAAAAAAAACTTTAAAAACATATGATTTCATGGTGAAGCATGAAGACGACGACCCAATTTTATGGTACAAAACTAAATTAGTTATAAAAAGAAAATTCAATTAATCATAGAAAAGGATTGATTTTATTGAGATATTCTTTCTAATTATGAAAATGTTATTTGCTCATGTGGTTTCATACTTAGCTACAACTCTGAATTTAGAGGTTGAACAAATAAATGTTGAAACTATTTTCCTCCGTGGTCAATTAGATAAAAACATTTAAATGATTCTGTCGAAAAGTTTCGAAGTTTAGGAATAAAATAAATTTCTTTAAATTACAAAATTTATTTATATAAATTGTTTATATTTTACCTCTTCAATTAACACAAATAAGGATGAAGATGTAATTTTATTTGACAAGTTCTTAGATGAAACATTAGGTGATTCTATGATCCTATTTATGAAGTATTTGAACCATCAAGTAGACAATAACCTTTTGTAAATTTAGTCCATTTTGTTATAGCTTATTTTATTTCTCTTATATTAATTTGTTCAGTGGGATACAAAGTATAAATGAAAAAAATATTTACTTTACTACTAGTGTTAAAAATAAAAGAAAATGAATAATTCCCTTTAAATTTTTAAAATAATTTATTTTTCTCTTATATTTAGTATGTGTTCATACTATGATTCATTACGTTGGCCTTTACCCAATTTACCCTTCTAATGAATCATTATATTCCGTTTTCAATTATTAATTAAGTTAGTAAAAAACATAAAAAATAAATATAAAATCAGTATTACTCTTTACTTTTTATTTCTGTTAGGCAAGAAGTTAGCCTAAAATGTGTCTTTTGCAGAAGAAAATGTCCATTGGGAGTTATGAATTTGAAAAATCATATACATTGAAGGTTGAAAATGACTTATAATCTTCTATAGGTTCAATATTTTGCTATTAAATGTTGAAGATGAATGTTAGTTTGCTCCTTAAATTTTACTTGTCATTTTAACATTTTAAGATTTTTTTTCTTCATATTTTACCTTTTATATTGATTTTTTATAATTCGAATTATTTTCCATTACCTGATACTATATTAACATAAATATTGTGATAAAATATTCAGCTTAGTCATTATTTCTTAAGACACATATAAAATTCGAAATAAAAAAGTAAAAATGAATGAGGGAGTAAGCATTATTGACCCTTAATCTTATATAGGTTCATTATTAATTGCAATTTTAAGTAGAGGTGTTAAATAGGGAAAACGGAAAGGAACCATGATATTTAGAGATATGTAGACACACTAAAAGGGGAAAAGGAGGGAAAAATATATTTTTTGGTGAAAGACAGATGTCACATTATTTTTATCATATATATTTTGACAATCATAAAAATTCAAAAATGAACAATTAAGTTTTATATTTTTTTTCATGTCGTTTCTAAAGATTATTGCTAATTATGACAACAATTACTTAACAATACAACAACGCAATAACTACCATTCAATCACAAATAAATTGAGATTTGTAATATGAATTCTCACCAACCACATGATTCTCAATTAAAATTTACTTTTAGGCCTACATCATACAAATAAAAACTAGTTTCTATATTTTCTACTAATATAAAAATCTTGAAATTTTTATACCAAATGAAATTGAAAAAAAAGAAGATTTTATGATTCATTAGAAGGGTAAATTGGGTAGAGTAATGGCTAGAAAAATGAGATAAGCCATAATAAAAAGTGGAATGAAGAGAAATAAAATTGGTGGTGGTGGAAAAGGTGGCAAAACCAATGGCAATACCAAGAGACATAGTGTAACAACAACCATGAAAATATTCTTCAACATTAATCTTTTTTTTCCTCTCACATCAAATAACTTGACTCATTTCATCTTCAATCTAATTTGTAATAATATTTTTTCCATTTCAAATATGTGTATATAACATTTATGATATGAAGGGTTTTTGAAGTGAAGTTAATTAAGAAATTTTAAATAAGGGAAAGAGTGGAATGGTCAATATTATAGGAGATGTTTAATTTGGGAGATGAAAAGATGATTTAGGACAATTGTAAATACAATGCATGATTATCAAAAGTAGTTTAGAGTTAGATTCATTGTACCAAGAGATTTAAAAATGATTTTTCTATTTTGTTAGTGTGTCCTTGTATTTATTAAATTCACACTTGAATTACTTCCTCATCATAATTTTATGTGGCATGATTTAATTAGACATGAAATTTAAAATTCTTTTTAAAAATTGTGATTTTGAATATGGCGTAACTTTTATATAAAGCCATAAAAACTTGTCATTCAATATAAATTAAGTGAAATTGTATTCGAATATAAAAGAAGAATCAAAGAAACAAGATCACGTATACAAGTGATTTAATAGTCTATCAAATTTTCAAGTATCAACTTCAAAATATTCAAATTTTGCAAGTATCAACTTCAAAATTTATGACCAAACATGAGATATTCTGTTTGCCAAACTACTAAAATTTACTTCTTTTAAAAAGTACTTCTCAAAAACACAATTTTGAACAATAATTAATGTTTGACCAAACTTTTTTTAAAAAAAATTTAAGTGTATTTTCTCAAAAGTGTTTTTCAAAAAAAGAAATTTTGGGGGAAACTATATTTTTAGCTTTTGAAAAACAATGGGTCATTTGCACTTTTACCCCATTTTATGTTGGTCTTTAGTTTTTGCCTCTCATAACAAATAACTTTTTTGGTTAGATATAAATTTATATTTTTGTGTCATAATATTTTACAAGTTATGTCGGGGCATGCCTCTAATTTTTACAAAACTTATGCCTCATTCAAAGGCATATTACCAACTTATTTCAACGATAAAAAATTAATGATCAATCCATTTAAAGAGCAAAATATACAATTTTATAAAAATAGCTTCTGCTACTCCCAAAATCAATTATTTTCTCTGAAAAACTTTATCAAACACCTTTTATTAAAAAAAACTAAGCACTTATAAAAAAAATAAAATGAACAAACTTTTGACCTCTCAAAATTTGGCCAAACAAACTACAAATTAAAATGACTCTCTGGCCTATATTTGATGGTGAAAGTTCATTTGATTAAATTAAACTCGTATCAAGTACCCAAGAAAAAAAGTACACACCAATGGGTAAAAAAAAACTTACCTTGATTATTAATCACAATCATAATAAAATGAAAAGAGAAAAACAAACACATATGTTCTTAAACATAAAATATTTAACCAACATTTATAACACAACACATATGTTCTTAAACACAAAATATTTAACCAACATTTATAACAAGACACACATATATTCTTCAACATAAAATATTTAATCAGCATTTATAACAAAACACACATATGTTCTTAAACATAAAATACTCAAACCAACATTTATAACAAATTCTTGATGGCAAATAAAACTTCAAAACATAAAGTTGCAAAGAGCATTTATAACAAATTCTTGATGGTACTCACTACTCCAAGTTTGTAAGTGAACTCTGTTGACACCCAATTTTGACCCTCCCCGATAATAATTTATTCTCGATCTTCTTAAATTCTCAAACGATTTGAAATAATTAACTTTATAAAATTCAAAATATTTTTCAAGTTATTTTAAATAGTTTTGTCACTTTTTATAATTTTTCAGATAATATATATGTTTTACATAATTATGTATATAATTAATATATTTTATAAATATTCGAAAATCGACTCAAAAATATTTTTATTTTGTTAAAAATTTGGTTAATTAGTTTAGTCATATAATAGTTTATATTTTTTATTTATTTATTTAGTTTATAATTAAGTTAATTATTTTATTTCGTTAAGTGTAAGAAGCTCATTAATTAATTTATATTAATTCGTCTTATTTAGTTACTAGCCGAGCTTACCAAATGAATTTAATTTGACTACGTTCCTAATTCATTGGCTAAATTTGTAATGCAATTGACCACTCAATTCGATTGAAAATAGTAATTTATTAGCCGAATTCCTTTAAATCATTTGACCAAAAAATTGGACCCTTTGCTGTCCAAAACATTTCCAGCGGTCCACTTCTTCATTGCCATTCAATATTCCTCCAACATATTTTCTAACAGCCCATTCTTTTATTTTCAGCAAATATCACTACAACAAAAAATCCGTTCCCTTTTTGTTTTCCAATTCTGCCGAGCCCAACTCCCAATTCCCAGCCCAATTCCTAACATTATTATACAACACCAACATACATACAACATAGAAAATAACCCAGCAGCATTACAATACACCAAACGACCCGCTACTGTTCTTCTTCTCTGCTAAATTGCGACAACAACAACTAGACGGAAAGCCAATGTCCTTATCCCCATTAATGTCGCAACAGCAAGAAAGACGCACGCCTCTGTCCTCCTTTCCCCTTTCGTATTGAGTCAAGACCTCAAGAAAAAGGTGCTTGTCCAAATCGGTGAAAGAATTCAAATTTTGAATTCGTGATTGACCCCAAATTTCTATTCGTTTCCCCCCTAAAATCTACCATAATATCTCCCTATATAAGATCTTTTTATGTTCATAGGGAAGGGGGGATTTTTCGGTTGAAAAAAAAATAGAGTTCGAGAATCCGAAAGGGAAACAGAGAGCTTGAGAGAGATTTTCAGCTTCTTCTATTCAAATTCGAAGCTATTTTTTCTTACTTTCCGGAGTTCATCAAAATCGGCTCAGTTCACAGTGGTGGAATCTTCTCCGTACTCAGTTCGTTGTTCTCAGTTTTGCTGCCCCTTTAAAGGTAACATTCGTTTCTATTCAAGCATCTTTTGCTCTTAATGTGTTGTCATTTGATTCTTAACTATGTGAAGTTGTTTGCGTGCAAGTATATGGAATGATTTCGACTTATTATTGGCGATAAACTACTGATGGATTTTACCTGATTGTCATGTTGTTGTTTGCCTTCAGTTTTCTTGAAAGTTTGATAACTCTTCTCTGTTTTGAATCCATGTCGTCTCGCTAATATCTTCTTAAGTCGTTATAGTCATCGTGATGTTGGCTGTAGATCGTATTTCAGTTTTGAGGGTCTGAATATAGTATGCTCGTTTGCTCAGTCGGACGCGTAGGGGTTCTCGTTTGTTTCGATTATTAAATCTTGTGATTGAGTAGTTCATTGTCTCTTTTTCTCCTTCAAAAGATGTCTATTCTTTATACTGAAGGTCAAGTATCGTTATTAACCCATTAGTTGTTTATTCTGCATTGGTCCTCGTGTCTAGTTGTTTATGGGGAGTTCGATTTGTTTGAAGCGAGTAAATGAGTAGATAAATTGATTATATGAAGCACGCTAAACTGACTTGACATGTATATATATCTGAATCTCTTTCGATGTAATGGTATATGGCCGTACTATGTTTCATTTTCCTATGATTTTTCTTTCCCCCTTTTCGGCTTTCTTCGGTTTAATAACTTAGTTAAATCGAAATACTATTTGGAGCTGCACTCGTGTAGGATCTGAGCTTCTGATTTTCTTCTTCTAGATTTTAGTATGTTAGATTTTCATATCTAAAATTAGTTGAAGCATGTTACCATTGAATACCATTTTTAATGTGATAATCTTATGACTCCTTGTAAGAGCCATGAATGAATAAGTCGCAGCTATTAATTTAAAAGATAAAGGCATCGCGGTGGCCTTAGTTGTATTTTCAGCAAGTAGAGGTCGAATGTTAGTAAATTTTTACTTAGTATGCTATGGTGTCGGTTTGATTCATCAATTTATTGTCTTGTTTGCATAGTAATCTGGTTGGCTTTACTCTTAACAATTTAATGTTTGGTTAAGATCCGGACAGCATGAGTCGTGACACTTAGTTTCTCCACTATATTTTTTCTTTTAACACAATATGAAGGTAATTGCTATCTGGGAACTTGCCTCTGTTCTTCCCCTTGATTACATCTTGTTGACAATGATTTAACTTAGATTTAACTCGCGATACCATGCTCAATCTTAGGCTATTGTATATTGTCATTTAGCCGATATTACTTCTATTTCTTTTCAACAAGTAACCCCGTCCTTATCTAGTCAGAAAACACCTGTTCTGAAAATAGCACGTCGTTTAATTTCTTCATTTGGTTTGGTATTACTACTCGATAGTGCTAATTCTCTCTAGATGTCTTTGCTTATTTATGTTGGTTTATGCTAGTGTCTAGCATATGATAGTTGGGTCATAAATGTTCTTATTTATTTTTATTTATTTAATCATTTCTAGTCTCTTTTCTTTCCTTTGCCATCTAATGGTCCAGTATACTATTGCCTCCAACGTCGGTGCTTATTTTATCGTAGTGAATTAGCATTTTTAGGTTCTATTGGAAGAGCTATTCTAACTATGGCATAAGCTATTTGAGATCATAATGTGTGGGCAATTTTTACTTGATGTCTTTTCTTTATATTGATTTATCAATGGATGATACTTATGTATTTCTTTTGTTTTCTGATGCATGTCATTTATTGACGAGTCCTTTGGGACTTAGGCCTTTATCCTTGCATTGCTAAGGGGCCATTAAGGCCCGACGTCCTCTCTTCCTTGAGTCGGCTACCGGGGGAAAATTAGGGAAGCAGACGCACAGGCTGAAAATGGGACTTTCATGTTCCGGGAATTTGAAAAACAAACTGAAATACAGTCTGTATACAGCTGTATACGGCTGATATATGGGTCTAAACGTTGAAATACAGGTCTGAGGTGTAGGACACAGGTTGCAGGGGTCAAAATAGATTGTATACATCCGATATACAGCCCAAGATACAGGAAACGAGGTTGATATACGAGTTGTATGCACTGATATACAACTTGTGTATACAAAAACGTGAATGGGTCTAAAGTCCAAAAATCAGCATCTTTGGCACAATGTTTTTGGGCAATAATAGGCCCAAATTTGATTATTTCATTTCCCTCTCTTATTATCTTATTATATTTGACTAACGCTTTGATTATCTTATGATTTAACTTAATTAAAATTCCTCAAAAATGGTCATTTCATTTTATTTTTGAATTAAAGTATATATATTTTATTACTCAGTTTTTATTTTAATATTAGTCTTGTTGACATTTTAGGAACCATTTCCCTTTAGAAAAATTCTCTTTTAGTTCATTCCCCCTTAAGATAAATAAAGTGATAAAAATGATAATAGTAATAAATAAATGAGTCTATTTACTTAGTTAAATTTTAAAAACAATTAGTTAAAACAAATGAGTTCTTTTACTTAGTTAAAATTTTAAAATTAGTCAAAATCATTTTGGTCAAATCGTCGGTCAACCGCGAGTTAGCGGGCATTTCGAGGGCCTAACACCTTCTCGAAATGTACATTTGAACTCGAACCCTTTTTCAATTGATTTTATCTGTTTAAGTCTTTTGAAAATCTTAAAGTTTTTTTTTCTTGATTTTTTTACTAAAAATTAAGTGGCGACTCTGTCCTTTTGAAAGTTCGATTTCTCTTAAATCATAAGTTTGATCGATTTTTCGAAAACTTAGTCATTGTTTTCTTTTGGTTATATTTTTGAGTAAAACAAACTCCAACAATCAGCTCGCAATTGTTCACTTTTCATCTTATTTGAAGCTTCAACCTTTGATTCAATTAAAATCATGTTACTAAATGTCATACATATATATTTTTTCAAAAGGAAAAAATTCACTTATGAACAAAAGTTATTTTCCTTATAATTATCTTGACATTCAATTACATATTCCTTGCTTCAATAAACAAATAAACAATATTACACTACTAAAATAATAATAAAAAAGTAACGGATTCTTCGGTCCAAAATATCTAGGGAAAATCGACCATGTCCCTGGTTTTAATTTTTAGAACATTTTTTTTCAAGCAAAAATTCTAATTCTATTAAAGAAAATCGATGCAATTCCTCGATTTCTTATTATTTTTTTATAAAAATCGACGGACAAAAATGGTTTTTGAGATGCAAAATTGTACTTGAAGATTATCAGTAAAAACGATGGATATTTCATCAAAGAACATGTATGGCCAAGTTGTAGAATTGTTCAAAGTAAAAAAATAATACATGAGTTTGATTCCAAGTAGTTCTATATATTCAAAAACCCTAAACCCACGCTCTTCTCCTCTCAGGGAAATTTGAGAGTGGTAGTCTTATGGCTGTTCTAGATGTGTCCCAGCATCCTGCTGGGGACAAAACACCACCACAACATATCCAAAATACTATTGATTCGACACATAAACCAACATACATTGCACAACTTCAAGTCAATTCTTCTACCAGGTCTATATATATCCAAAACTGACCAATTAAATTCATTCATGGAGAGTCAACCATCGAATTCACCATGGATGAAGTTAATGAATTTAGCATAGAGGAAGGACTGCATCAAGCCGTTATTCTCAAATTTTCTTACGGAAAGCCAGATTTACATGAATTGCGCAAGGTTATTCCAAAACAACTCGATATTAAAGGCCATTGTAACATTGGACAACTTGAGTTTCGTCATCTCTTGATCATGTTTGATTTATATGAAGACTTCGTTCAAGTTTTGTCGAGAAATTTTGGTTATATCAAATTCAATGATGAAGAGTTTCTATATAGAACGTTTCTTTGGACTATATAGTTCAATCCTAAGGAAGAAACATAAAAAGCATTGACATGGATGTCTTTTCCAGATCTGCCACCAAATTTTTTTGCCAAAAAATCACTTTTATCAATTGGTTCAGCCGTTGGAAAACCAGTTGCTGTAGATAAAGCCACTCAAGAACGTACCAGGCCAAGTACCGCTAGAGTTAAGGTCATTCTAGATCTACTGGATAAGCATCCAAAAAAATAAAGTTATTCTTTGTGGACAAAGATTCAAGCAAAGTTATTGAGCATTATCAAGAGTTTGTTTATGATAATCTCCCAAGGTATTGTATACACTGTAAACGACAAGGGCATGATGAAAATAGTTGTCGTGTATTTCTCGGCAAGGTTGGTGCTAAAAATCAGAATGATGCAACGGATAAAGGTACGGATATGGAGCAATATCAAGGTGATGCAAGGGAGATTATAGATGCTAATTTTCAGAGTAAAAACAACAAAGAAGAACAATGACAGTTAGTCCCTGATGATAATTCTGGTGAATGAAGAGATTCTCAAAATAATTTTGGGGTTGTCAGGGATGCTACTGTTGATCGAGTTGTTGTAAATAGTTCTGAAGAAGCTACAACTTTTAACGCTAATAATGAAGAGAATCTAGAGAACAAAGGCAAATCGATTGAGGCCACTAGGCGGGGTGTTGGGAAAGATGGAGTGTTGGGTTCGCCTAATGTAGTTGCGACTAAACAAGACAACTCCATTGCAGGAAACTCCAAAAACGAATGGACTCTGGTCTCACATTAAAAAAATGGTGTTTCTAAGTCCTCAGACAATCAGATTTTGCACCAAAACAATTCTACAGAGGTTGAGCTTAATAGAAGCAACATTGTAATTGAATATACTCAATTTGACGTGTTGCGAGATGAGAATATTGGACAACAAGAAAGGATACATGGTACATATGAATTATCTACTGAATTTAGTAGTACTTTAGGCAAATCCCAACCTATTACTGGTGTACTTCAGCAAACACAAAATTATGCGCAGTTTGACAAAGACGTTAGCAATTTGGGTCTTGTTCTTTGAGATTTGAACAAGAATAGGGAGCATGCTAATCAACAAGTTGTTTTGACACATGAAAATGAGTTCATTGTTATAGAGGAGATAGCTGGTAAAGAAATCAGTCCAAATACACCTATCATGGCTGTTTCGAATCCAAAGGAAGCTAAAAACAGTTTGAATGTTTCTAAAGAAAAACAAAAGGAAACGAGTGCTTCTAAATGGGCAGATATAGTTGAGGAAGAGGAAAACTTTACTTCACCTCCTATGAGTAAGTTAAGCCCTCAAGCACCCAAATTTGTGCCTACAAGTAAGGAAAATTCATTTATGGCAATGACAATTGATAGCTTTAAAAAGAGTTTGGCCATGAACACCAAAGATATTGGAGTATTGACTAAGAGTCATGATCCAGAAGTTATAGTTTCAGGAATTAGTCCAACTGCAACTTATGATATTGACTTGGTAACAGACATGTCTGATGGGGATGATGAGGAAGAGATGTTGGACATATGCTTTGATAAGGTGGCCAAGGAAGGGGATCTCTCACCAAGGCAACAAAGAAGTGGAAGAAACAAAATAAAAAAGAAGGCACATAGAAGGCAACACAGTTGGGATGGTAAGCTGACTGAGGACTTTGTTCCAAGGAACCTACCAATGCGACTAGCAAAGAAAAATTATATGACAGTGTCAACAACTTTAACAAGATCCAATAAATCCCAAGAAAAATTGATGAACTATCAAGTGTTTTTGGATAGAGTTGAAGAAGAAGATAAGAAGAAAATACTTCAGGTTACTTTTGACGGGCAAACTATCTTTTTTAGTTCATAGTTCATACATATATAAATTGAAGTTTGAGGCTAATAACTCAATCTTATTCTTGACTTTTATATTATTGCATTACTTAAGTATCTTCATTTGTAATATCATTATAGAGAATACTATAAACTCTACGATGATCATAGAATACCTAGTTTTCTCTAGCTCCTTTTTTCTTCATGCTTGTTATGTAGTAGAGGTTTATTATTGCAATAGGATTGGTAAGGTAAGGTCTAGCCCCCCTTTCTTGTACTGATCTTCTCTTTGAAGGTTTTTTATTTATTAATGAAAATTTCTTAGTTAAAAAAAAAGGATGTCACATAAAATGGAATTGAGAGGAAAAAAAAGTAGTTCTATATTTTATTGTATATTTCCAAAATAAAATAAAATGACCCTAGGTAAAACAACGATGCACAATCCATTGGTTTGATGTCGATTTTCCTTAAAAAAAAATCAATTTTGTCCATCAATTCCCCTCATTTTTAACCCATTTTTTTAGAAGTGTTACTAATCTTTAAAGGGAAAATTGTATGAAATAGCAAACTATTAATTCAAATTAAATGCTATAGCCATAGTTTATTTTAATTGTAATTCGTAGCAAACATCCCCTTTTTTTGCCATCTAATTCGATATACAATTAGCCATTATCGGTATACAATTAGCCATTTTATACATTTCGGTATAAAATGTGTTTTTGTTTGTATAAAGTGAGAGAAAAGTGTATATACAAATACAATACATATATTTTCGCTATACACTTATAATTATACACATACAAATCTTATTATACAAATTACAATGTATAAATGAAATTTATACAAAACTTAACAATTTGTATAAAAATGGATGTTTGTAGCGAATTACACAAATCAAAAGCTCCATAACAAACATAAAATTTGCTATGGAGCGCAATTATGCAAGCTATAGCTATAACATACAAATATGATTTTTATGTTTGCTATATGTGAAAGTTGCTCTCTTTAAACACTAAAAATTATTTTTCCAAAATGTATTTTTCATAAAAATGACTTCAAATATATCAAACATACTTTGGATTATTTTTTATTTTTCATTTATAATTGCAAAGAAACTCACCGTAGCTTTTTGAACTTGATCAATAGCTTGGTTTGTTTCCTTCCCCATTAATTTGATCAAAATTATGGGACAAAATTTTCCTTACTTTCTTTAGGGTTCGAAGAGGAAATTTTCTTCTAGTCCTGTTTTGATAAACCTGTAAAACCATTTAGTTCATTATAATTAATATCTTATTAATAGTAATTGTCTAATATGTATTATATTGAGTGAAAATGTGCAATATATAAATACTCAAAAAATATCTTGAACATATATATATATGTAAATAATTGTGTTGGACAGTAAAAGATTTTGCAACAAATATACTTAATGTTTAATTATTAAATGAAATCGACTTGTCCTAATTAAGAGTTGAAGAATAATTAGATTCTCACTTTTGTTGGTAAATTAAAAGTAATGACCCTCTAGATCATTTTCTCTGTATTGTGATATTTTCAACGTTTAAAGCTTTTCTATAGCGACCGCAAGTCATGTACGACTTATTGGTACTGACAAAGTCACCTAGTCGTCTGTTTGATTTTTATGCGAGTTTTTGTGATTTGGAGCTTTTAAACTTGAACGGTTGACTTCGGTCAAAACTTCATGTAAACGACCTCACAATGCTATTATCATGGTTCCGTTGCCTCTGGAATGTTGTGTTTGGTCTGGAAGGACCACTGATTCAGGTCCCGAGGCTTCTAGGCTCATTTTACCTAAAATAGAGCCTTGGGTGTGGGATCCACATTTTATCGAGACGACCTCCGTTGGAAGTTTCGATATTTCCATTGAGTCCAAAATATCCAATTTATGGGATATTTATTGAGATTAAGTGTGGATACATTTAGAATTAGTTAATTTAGTGTAGACGTGATATTAATTAATTGATCGAGTCTGTTAGAATTAGTTAGTTAGCTGTCAAATCACGTGGTAGTTGCTTTCTTTTCAGTTAGTTAGGACTTTAGATATTTTTCTTATCCAGTTGTATAAATACCAGTCTGAACTACCATTGTACACAATTAATTCAGAATGCAGAATTTCATTCTTCTTCTCTAATCAAGCTTTATGCTCTCATCATCAATGGAGGTTTCGTCTTCTCAAACCTCTCATCTTAACATGGTATCAGAGCAAGGACACTTTGTTCCTCCTCTTTCTCTTTCGTCTTTAATTTTTGCATCAAATCTTCTCTTTTCCCCAATTTTCTTCGACTTTTCTCCTAATTAGAAATGGTAAATCTCACATCTGCTAGCACTGATTCAGCTAGCACTACCTCATCTGGAATTGATACAGGAAGTCATTTTTACATTCATCCCTCAGATAGTCCTGGTGCAGTACTAGTACCTATTCCTTTTAATGGCACTGGATTTCACACTTGGCGCCGTAGTGTGCTTCGATCTTTGTCGGTGAAGAACAAGCTAGTCTTCATCAATGGTGAGTGTAAGAGACCAGATGCAAATCATTCCACTTATCGTCAATGGGTGAGGTGCAATGATATGGTTACCTCTTGGATTCTCAATTCTCTAGGTTGAGATATTGCAGACAGTCTTGAATATGTCAATGATGCTCTGGAACTATGGACAGAACTGGAGGATCGTTATGATCAAACAAATGGAGCAAAATTATATCAAACTCAGAAGGAAATCAATGATCTTAATCAAGGTATTCTCGATATCACTACATACTATACTCGCATGAAGAAGCTTTGGGAAGAGCTGAACAATTTATGTGTTTTGAGTCAGTGCAATTGTGTATGTGTTTGTGGAGCTAAGGCTAATATTCATAAGGCAGAACAAGATAGACGTCTGATTCAATTTCTCATGGGTTTGAATGTGGTGTATACCACAATTAAGGGAAATATTTTGATGATGAAACTCTTACCTTCTATGGCACAAGCTTTTGCTTTGTTAGTACAAGAGGAAAAACAAAGGGAATTCAAGCCCAACAACAACCAAATGTTTGCTGAAAGTAGTTCCCTTATAGCAAGTTCATCAGGTTCAAGAGGAAGAAATTTTCAAACAAACTATTATGTTCCCAACACAACACCTAGAGGGAGACCTTTTTGTGAATTCTGTAGAAGGCCATGTCACATTAAAGAAAAATGCTACAGGCTACATGGTTACCCATCTGGTGGCACGCTTCCAAATTCTTTCAATTCCCAAACCTCAAACAATTATGGTATCAAAGCTAGGCTGGTGGTAAAGGGATATACTCAACATCATGGCATAGATTATACAGAGACATTTTCACCTGTTGTCAAAATGACAACTGTGAGGGCACTCATTGCCACTGCTGCAAAGAAACAATGGAATGTATATCAACTTGATGTTAATAATGCTTTTCTCCATGGAGATCTACATGAGGAAGTGTATATGGATGTACCACCAGGTATGACCACCCCTCACAAAGGTCTAGTTTGTAGACTTAACAAGTCATTATATGGTCTAAAACAGGCTAGCAGACAATGGTATGAGTAATTAACTGAAGCACTTCACACAGAGGCTATGTTCATTCCCTCCATTACTACTCTTTGTTTTACAGAAAAAGAGGTGCATCTACTGTCTTCCTAGGTGTTTATGTTGATGACATCCTACTCACAGGAACAGACACTGCTGAAATTGATAAGCTTAAAAGGTTCCTTGATAGTCAGTTTAAAATCAAAGATCTTGGCAGACTGCATTACTTTTTGGGCCTGGAAGTTTTGTACAAAGATGATGGGATTATGATTTCTCAAAGGAAGTTTGTGTTAGACCTCCTCAAGGAATTCAACTGTGATCACATGACTTCTTTATCATCTCCCCTCGATCCAAATGTTAAGCTTAGATCACATGAAGGAAAAGCCCTGGATAATCCTACTTACTATAGAAAATTAGTTGGCAAGCTGAACTTTCTTACAAATACTAGACTTGATCTTGCTTATGGTGTGCAACTTCTTAGTCTATACATGCAGGATCCTAGGGAGTCTCATTTACATACTTCTGTTCACATGCTAAGGTATCTCAAGAAGGATCCTACTCTGGGTGTTTTTATGTCCTCATCTGCCAATTTTGGAGTACAAGCCTACTGTGACTCTGATTGGGCTGCCTGCCCTGATTCAAGGAAGTCTGTTAGTGGTTATATTGTGTTGTTGGGAGATAATCATGTTAGCTGGAAGTCCAAGAAGCAAGAAAAAATTTCCCTTTCCTCAGTTGAAGCAGAGTACATGTCTTTGAGAAAGGTAGTGGGAGAACTGACTTGGTTGCAAAGATTATTTGAGGAACTGACTATACCTCAGAATGAACCATTCCCTGTATATTGCGATAGCCAATCAGCCATTCACATTGCAAGGAACCCTGTATTCCATGAACGTACGAAGCACATTGAAGTGGATTGCCATTTTGTGAGGACTAAGCTTCAAGAAGGGCTCATTACATTGCATCACATTGACACTACTGCTCAGTTAGCTGATATCCTTACCGAAGCACTTACTAGGATTAAGCATTCTACTCTTTTGGACAAGTTGGCTTCGATTACTTCTCCTCCAACTTGAGAGGGGTATTGAGATTAAGTGTGGATACATTTAGAATTAGTTAATTTAGTGTAGACGTCATATTAATTAATTGATCGAGTCTGTTAGAATTAGTTAGT
Source organism: Solanum chiquidenum (assembly GCA_029582725.1). Taxonomy (NCBI): domain Eukaryota; kingdom Viridiplantae; phylum Streptophyta; class Magnoliopsida; order Solanales; family Solanaceae; genus Solanum; species Solanum chiquidenum. The sequence goes on along the minus strand of JAJOOS010079863.1, from coordinate 32,677 downwards.
TAGCTGTCAAATCACGTGGTAGTTGCTTTCTTTTCAGTTAGTTAGGACTTTAGATATTTTTCTTATCCAGTTATATAAATACCAGTCTGAACTACCATTGTACACAATTAATTCAGAATGCAAAATTTCATTATTCTTCTATAATCAAGCTTTATATGCTCTCATCATCAATGGAGGTTTCGTCTTATCAAACCTCTCATCTTAACAGTATTATAGTTCGTTTGTATGCAGGAGTTTCCAAACCAATCCCAAGCATCCGAGCGAAGTCTGTCGGGACTTTGCTAAATTTGTTGGTGCATTGTAATGGTGTAGCAACATAAGCGGACCTGGCACCGCTTAAGCAGCCAGGGAACCGCTTTAGTGGAGCTGGCCAACAATGACTTGCCACTTTAACGGGCCTAGCACCGTTTTAGCAGAGACCTCTAACGAGAGCCTTGCCGCTCTAGCGGCAAATGCGCCATTTTAGCGGTCATCGCCACTGGTTATATCTATTTTTCAGCCTTATTTTCCCAAAGTATTTTGTGATTTTGAGCTTGGGAGTGTTGTGGGTCAATTGTTAGGCTCGTTATTGCGCGTTTGACCAGAAAGTTTCCCTCCCTTTCCTATGTTCTTAGATTCAATAGTGAATTGTTGAGCTTAATGGTGAATGAGTTATTTGGCTTGAATCTAAGGTTGGATTATGTCCGTTTTTGAGGTACAAGCTCCTTGAGCTGAATGAGACCTATTGACGGAGTCAATTTTGAGATTTGTTATGTGAATCCCACAATATCATTTTGAATTCGTTTTTAGTCGTGTCTTCAATTATCACGAACTGGGTGTCAAAACATTCATATTGATGTTGTGATCGCTTATTTACTAACATGGCAGTGATTGAAGGCCGTTTGGAAGGGTAAAGATCCGATTTAGTTGACTATGGAGCATGCACGATTGACTTCGAGATAGGCTATGACTTATCAACCTTAGATTGAGCTTGCGTTAGTGTTTCATATTTTTAACTAGTTTTTGGAAGGCTCTTAGCTTGTTTCATGTTTAGTTGATAGAAATCATGCCTTAGCGTAACTTTCTGGTAATTATTCATGTCTACCATATTTGTGATGTTCTATCATGCTATGTTGTGACTTTATGCCCTTTTGGGAGGGCTCTTAGCTTGTTTCATGTTTAGTTGATAGAAATCCTGCCTTAGCCTACCTTTCGGGTAATTATGCATGTCTACCATATTTGTGATGTTATATCATGCTATGTTGTGACTTTATGCCCTTTTGTATCATTATTCGTGACTTATTCTTGCCCTTAGCCTAGGCTTAGGCTATTGATTGCCTTGGAGTTGCCTTTTAGAGTTGTTTTGCCTTAAAAATCCTTCGACTAATTAATTTGTACGGACGGTTCTATCTCCCTATAGACAGATGAAGTAGACTTGAGCCTGATAACACATATCTTTAGCTCGATAACAATTCCTCTCTTATTATACTTTCATTTATAACGGTCATATGTTATGGCCCAACGTGTTTCAGCTAAGATTTTGGGCCTTATTGGTTACGTTGGATCGGACCATGGGTTTCAATATGAAGTGGGTCCCTTGTGATTTTAATGGAAGTTTCATTCTACAGTTGCTCCTGCATTATGATGAACGTGTGATTATTGAGTCCTGTGTACTAGCCACAGTTCGAGGATCAGGTGCATTTCTACCCGCCGTAGTTTGAGTTTGGATATGTTTCTAAGTTGGGTTTGAGTCCTGATGTCTTGGTACTATTGATTTCTTCAGGGTGCCTTCGCCGGGGTTCGAGTCTGGGGTCGACAGTTTTAGTTTCATAGCTAGGGATATCATTAGCTCTTTTGTGTACTTATCGGGCATATGGAGGTCCATTTGAATTGTTTACCTTTCAATTGCGCACGAGTGTACCTTCTGAGCTTATAGGGATCCAATTAGGTTATAGATAACTGATTTACCTTATCTCTCTACTCTTACTAGATTATCGAGGTGTATAGTTAGACTTTCCGATATTGTTCCGTTAATATGACCTCTAGCTACTATTTATTTCCTCGCTTTTCACTATGTATTTGCTTTCTAAGCTTAGTCGGCCTATGATGCCTACTAGGTACCTGTTGTTTTGGTACTCATGCTACACTCTACATTTATTTTTTATCTCGGTGCCAGCCGACATCATTGACTTCTATGCAATAGTGGGGACTTCTGGAGATAGAGGATGAGCTGATGACATCCTAGTTTGGCTCATCTCCATCTGTATATAGTTTTTGTCTAGTCTTTTGTATTCGAGACAAGTCTATACTTCTTTAGTTTATTTTGTAGTTTGTACTTATTTTAGCAGTTTTGTACCTTCGTCCACCAAGTCGTGCGATTGAATTTTGTTGTTATTTCTCTGTTTTGTTGCTTACTTTTTTGATGTTTTAAGTTTATAGCTCAATATGGTCGTTACTTGTCATTTCGGGATATGTTTTGACTTACCTATTGGTGGGTTTTGGTACTCGATTTTTCGGACCATGACAACAAATTAAAGTTGGAAACTAATATGGAAATCTACTCCTAAATGAATAGTCTAACTAATTTTGAAAAAATAAATAGAACATAATAAATTATTACATCAAAAAGAAAAATAACTGTTTGAATAATCATACCTTTTTCACTGAAGTAACACTAGTATGCCCTTGTGCTTGAAATGAATCAATTGGTGTAACCTATTATAAATATTTGATGGTAAAGTTACAAAATAATCATTTTTAGGAACAAAATAAAATGGAGAAAAATATTTCACAAGTCTTGTCATATTATCTTAAATTCACTACAATGGAAAGAGTTATTTCATCCAAATCTATGTTCACTTTGCATAAATAATGCTTTAAGGAATCATTAAATAAGAGAAGAAACAGTAGAAAAATAGAGAGTTTTCTCCAATGCTACTTGAAAACATAGCTTAAATATTCAAGTTAGTGCTCTATAATCATAATTAAAAGCTTGGACTATTATGAACCTCTTTTAAAATAAAAGAAAATACTAAATTTAAAGTAGAACAACAAAAAGAATGACTTCATATGTTGGGAGACTACATAGTAGATATCTTTAAAAACTGAAAGCGAGGTAGGACGTATTAGCTCTTAGCACCTTTCATAGAAAATGTTGAGCCTATAGATACTTTCTTAGGTGTACTCGTTTGTTTATTGGTATGATAATATTTTACAGTTTATTAAAAAATGCAAGGACTCAAAAATCTTACAAATGTGTTTTCAACATTCATTTTTTTATTTTCATGTAGTGTACCTCCAATGTTGATTGGACATTTATAGAATTTGTATCATTCTATATATCCTTTGGAGCGTTTTCTTCAACAACTTGCTCCAACTGTTGGCTTCTAGTCAGATAAGGTCTTAATTTGTGCTTTAACATTTGAATGTATAATTGGTAACTCAACATTGCACTCAATAACTTCCTTAAAAAACTCCACAATCGGTTGTTATCCCTCTCATAGTGGAGTAGAGTCTCATAATCATCCACGAGCCTTATAATAATTTGATTATGAGTCTGTCTACTTTTTATATTTACAAAAAAATCATCGAAAGTTAGAGTCCCCCAACCTCGTTTATTTTCACTATAAATTTTTGTGTTTGTATGCTCTCGTCAATATTCACCCTTTCTTTCATCTCTCCTTTGCAATATTTATATTTTCAAACAAGTGGTTAGGCCTTCGTTCTCATAAGTTATTGCATCGCCTTATGTTAGCAAAATGGTTTAGAAACCTAAAAAGTTTAGCTCCTTGTGACCATGGTTGTGTAAGTTTGAAACCTAAAAAGTTTGATCACAACATCAAGGTGAGGTTACTTAGTTATCAATCTTTCTATGAACATGACTATTCGCTTTATGTAAATAAATCTTTCATGATGAGAAGGTCTAAGAAATCTTGAGTTTCTTTTTCATATGTAGGAGCCCCTCTTGTTCTATTTTTAGGCTTTAGCACATCATTGAAGTCCCCCGATAATCAACAAGGACTTTGATTTGCTAGAATCAAACATTTTTAGACCATCTTAGGAGTCCTCTATATTATGTTGTCCACAAATGGCAGTAAAGTCAAAATTAGTATTTTGCTCAAGTACATTGATTGGAAATTAGTCCCCAGCACAACTACATCAATCTCATGAGCATTGTAAACTATCATTATTTCCATTACCAGCATGATCATATATATAGTTGTGGTACCACCTTCAACGGACAATATTTTTCTTGTAATTCTTGCAACCTTATTCTTTACTTTTTTTATGTTCTACAATAGCTAAAATGGATTTCCCCCTACTAATCAGTTTTTTTACTTATACAACTTATTCAATACCTTTATATTTTAAGGTACTTTTTTCATCTATGGAATTTTGAAGGGTCGTGCTCCTTAACCACAATTTCCCTACTCCTTTGGCCTATGGCTTCAAAAGTTGTTAGGATCATAATTTTTAGGTCATTCTCATCAAGTGGGTCATAACTATTGTTAGTATCCTCTATAGATACTTTTACTGCTCTTTTATTTTACTACTGACTTGTCTTTTATTATCTACTTATGTCCTTAAGGTGAGATATGTTGTCTTTGAGTCTCTATCACCTCTCATTATTTTATCCAATTACTTTCACACATCATTGGATTTCTTTTTCCAAACTTGCTTTTCCACATGATTTATAGCTCCTCTACTTGGTCCCTTTGCATAATGTTCCTACATTTAGTGTTTTATATCTCCTCCTGCCTATTTTTGAGTTTCGAGTTGGCATTGGTGCCCTATATAGAGGCACTTAGAGTAGAAGGTAGCCTCAATTTATAGTTTATTGCCTTGTCAAACATCTTGCCATCATTACCTTGTATCTATATCTTATAAGAAAGAACTTGTGTTACATCCATCTAAATTAGGACCTGAGCATATGATATATTTTGAACTTTGGAAATGTGTACTCATATGTTGTATTTACACTATATAACTTGTGTTCAGAGGGAGGCCTAAAACATCTTAATTAATTAAGCATAAAATGAGTTTTGCTTCTCTAAAGAAAAAAGAAAATTCAATGAAAAGAAGAGGGAGTTATCTCATACACGCATGATGATTGTAATTAGTTGTTTTTTTGAGGTATATATAAAAGCTCTTAACACCTTTCATAGAAGGTGACTGAGTCTATAGATGCTTAGGTGTACTTGTTTGTTTGTTGGTATGATACTATTTCAGAGTTTATTACGAAAAATAAATGACTCAATAATCTTACATTTGTGCTTGCAACATTTATTAGTGGTTGACTTGAAGTGTCTCCGCTGTTGTTTCCCAATTCTTTTCTCCTGAATGTTGGAAAGACTGCATCAACGAATGAAAATAGTTAAAAAGAAAGACCAAAAGTCATTTGCAAAAAATTTAATAGAACAAAAAAATATCCCTAAATTATAAATCTAAAACATCTTCAACTAAACAGGAAAAAGGGCATTAAATGTAATAAAAAAAGAGGCAGTTTCACCAGGAAAAAGTGAATTACAGCTAAAATAAGCCACAAGACTATAAATTTAGATTCAAACCATAAGGATAAGAATTTTTTTTTCCATGATAGAGGTTTATTTAGAAACATATAGAATTAACAAAAAGTAAAATTGATGATGATTCCTATATGAAACATTAAAACGATTGAAAGCTTTGTTACGGTTTCTCCAAAAAGTCTGCTAAGTAATGGAATTGAGGACAAGAGATAACCAAATAAATTATCATGATATATCGCAAAAAGTAAAAATTACTTCGCAAAAACTTGAAATCAATAATTGGAAAAGGTTCTTAGATTCTCGTTTTGTATAAAAGATATATCACAAGACTTGTACGGAGAAATCAATGAAAGACAAATATTGCAAGTGAGTGAAGAAATGAGGATAATTTAAGGAAGCAAATTTGGGTTTCAGAGATTTTTAAGAAAGAAATTTATTGCATTTAACAAAAATTGAAATGTCATATTAAATAAAATAGTCAACATTTGGAGTTCCAAGTGTAGGAATGAAATTATCTTACTTTTATCATCTCCGGAACGTGACTTTTGGGTTAGTAGGACTATTGGCTCAGGTCCTGTGATGTTTAGGTGAGTTTTGAAAGAGTTTTTGTGTTTTGAAAGTTGAAAGCATACGATAGTTAACCAAAGTGAACATTTGGTGATAGCAAATTCATAATAGAATTCTGAGAATTCTATGAGCTTTGGAATGTAGTTTTTGGTATAGATGTAATGTTGGTTTGGGTCCCAAGGCTTCCGTTTGATTTTGAGCTATTAGACGAGATGCAGGAAAAGTTAAGGCTAAAGTTTGATTTTAGTTAACATTTGAGTTAGAAAGGTCATTTTCGAGTTTTGATGATTCCACTAGGTCTAAATGGTGAAATTTGGTCTAGTTTAAAGTTTGATTCAGTTCCTGAAGCTTTTGGATGAGTTACATGTCCTTATTTGAAAATTTGAAAATTCTTAAGTTAAACTTTGAAACCATAAGGATAAGATTTTTTTTTCAATATAGAGGTTTATTTAGAAACATATAGAATTAACAAAAAGTAAAATTGATCATGATTCCTATATGAAACATTAAAAACGATTGAAAGTTTTGCTACGGTTGCTCCAAAAAGTCTGCTATGTAAAGGAATTGAGGACAAGAGATTTTCGAATAAATTACCATGATGTATCGCAAAAAGTAAAAATCACTTCGCAAAAAATTGAAATCAATAATTGGAAAAGGTTCTTAGATTCTCATTTTGTATAAAAGATATATTACAAGACTTATACGGAGAAATCAATGAAAGACAAATATTGCAAGTGAGTGAAGAAGTGAGGATAATTTAAGGAAGCAAATTTGGGTTTCGGAGATTTTTAAGAAAGAAATTTATTGCATTTAACAAAAATTGAAATGCCATATTAAATAAAATTGACCAATCTTAAATTTCTTTCTCCGCGTCAAGATATCTATTGAATTACTATAATCTTTTCATTGACATGACATAATGGGTGACGTAGCCATGTATTTTGTCGAGGTGTTCCATATTTTGATAAGCAAATACCTTGTTGTCCTAACTTATGTGAGATATTTAAAGTATGTGTGCAATGACCCTGAAGGTCGTTTTTGGAAAATTATCATTTACCCCTCTTGATAGTTGTTTCCACTCATGTTTTATCAATTTTTGAACTTAGATTTGATACCTGATCGTAAAGTTAAGAATTTTGGATGCTTTTAAGTTTTGGAAGCTTTTAAGTTGAAATGGTTGACTTTAGTCAACATTTGGAGTTCCAAGTCTAGGAATGAAATTATCTCACTTTTATCAGCTCCGAAACGTGACTTTTGGGTTAGTAGAATGTAGTTTTTGAAATCAAATGAAAGTTGAAAGCATACGATAGTTAACCAAAGTGAACATTTGGTGATAGCAAACCCATAATAGAATTATGACAATTCTATTAGCTTTGGAATGTAGTTTTTGTTATAGATGTAATGTTGGTTTGGGTCCCAAGGCTTCCGTTTGATTTTGAGCTATTAGACGAGATGCGGGAAAATTTAAGGCAAAAGTTTGATTTTAGTTAACATTTGGGTTAGAAAGGTCACTTTCAAGTTTTGATGATTCCACTAGGTCTAAATTGACATTTGGTCTAGTTTAAGGTTTGATTCAGTTCCTGAAGCTTTTGGATGAGTTACATGTCTTTATTTGGAAATTTGAAAATTCTTAAGTTAAACTTTGACTTTGGTCAACATTGAGTTAGGATTGCCTTGTTTGGGTGTTTTAAGTCCAAAATATTATTTCAAGCTAGTAGCATATTTGGTTTGTGTTCGAAATTTTTTGGATGAGCTTTGAGTAAGTATCTAAAGCTTTTTGGGTGCTTTGACACTGTTTCAACAAATTGTGCCAACTAAAAAGTTCGTTATAATTTTTAAAGACAAAAAAATATTTCAGAACTTTAGAAAGTTTGATCATGAATTGTAGAATTGATCATTAAAATTTCGTGTTATTTCGCTAAGTCGAGATTGATTTTTTATCGGGAAATATGAAATAGTTGTTTATTAAGAAGGAATAATATTTGATTGGGCAAAAAAGCACAAAATTGAGTTTCGATTGAATGAGTTGGTCCGTATCATTATTTAAGACATTTAGAAAGAAAAAATCGAGGCATTTCGCTATTGTATGAGGAAGTTACAAGTGGACAATTTAAACCCTTCACCTCATCTTCATTACTCCCAACACGCAATCAACGAAGAAAGCATACAAATTCAACCAGAATACAATATTTAGGAAGCGAGTTGCCTTAAATCAATCAACAATTACTCCAAAGGTTGAGTCTTCCTCCTTCCGATTCACTTCCAAACCTACACAATATATAAACAAGCAAGTATTCACAATCACTTTCCAGAATCAACAACACCCATAACAATTCCCTTTAAGGCGAGTCAATCAATACAATACCCAATTCTTAAAATTAAGATTTGAATCTGAAATTTAATACTTGACAACATTACTCAAGGCTTTAGGAACTCATTAGGAAATATCATTTCGAAAAATAACTTAAAATCAGTTCACAAACTCATTTTTACTTCAAAATGCAAGTTCATGATGCACCCCAAAATAATCAACCCGAAATCTTGATTTGAACTCATAAATTCAATAATAATAATAGGTAATCGATGATTTAGAGCTAAGAAATGTTACCCACCAATTTTATCTTGAAAACCCAACTTGAAATTGCCTCTACCGACTTCTCTAAGCTCTAAAAATGAAAATAGGGAAGAAACCCCAAAATTTGGGTTTAAACACTAACATGGGTCCTACGCGAATACGAGTTTTAATAAGCTGGACTTACGCAAACGCTGCAGGTCTCCCACGAATGTGAGGTCCTCACCCCTCCTATCCACGAACACAACCACAAGGTCGCGAACGCGGAGTGTTTCACCAGAACACAAAAAACCAGCCAACACAAAAATCATCGAAATGTCCCTCGGAATTCGTTCGGAACCCCGCACACACAAATCATATATATGTAGATAAAATACACTCGACATTCTGGATTCAATAAAATCGCCAAAACACGAATCTGAGGTCTCCTCAACCCATCATCCGTGAAAACCACATGAATTTAACTCACACCTAAAAAGGCTAAAAAAAAAAGCTCGGGTCCTCTAAAAAATGAGTCAAGACTTCAACCGAGGCCTAAGATCATCCATTGAATCCAACAAAACTCTTGAAATCTCGATCCGAGATTCTGAACCCCGAATGTTGATCAAAGTCAATCCAAAGACTCAAAAACTGAAACCGATAACTCTTACGGGTTAGATTTCACATTTTGAGACTGATGGAATCAACATAATTCCATTCAAACCACTTAACAACTTAGCTTTTCAAATTCAAAACTTTCCAAATTCTGAACTTTTAACTCAAAGTTCAAAATCAACTTTTCAAACTCAATGTAACGACCTGCTCCCGTCATTATAGAAAATCCAATAGGGAAAAAAATTGGGCCGAAAACCTTTTTCGTAGTAACTTGGAATTTCCAACCTAGTCCAGATTTAGACAAAATTAGAATCAGTAAAGTCTAGGGAAATCTGGTAACAATTCGATGATATAATTTTGAATTTGATCACATGAGTAGATAGCTAAGACGTTAAGGTACCCGTACGACTTTACGATATTGAATTTGGGTGGGTAGAACTCTTGAAACTGATCTTAGCGTGAACGAATAATTTCTGAGTGTCGTTGGTTGAAGGTGTGTTGTGAAATGGGGATATTAGAATTATTAAATTTTCTCATTGTTCCATGCAAGCCGCTATGGCGGGAATTTGTGCCGCCAGGGCAGGGCCGGTGTAGCGGGGTGAGTACCGCTGTGGTGGGACAGACGTGACTTAAGTCAGAACTAAACCCCAAAAAATGTTTTAGTCTGTACTTTTCGACTTTGAGAGCTAGGAGACGACCCAGGTGAATTATTGATAGTGTTTCACTATTCTTAAGGCAAAATGTAAGATTTTAACTCCCTGAACCCATTTTTTTATTCGTAGAATATAATCTAGTGGGTAATTATCGATGGGGGAGGGTTTTGAACTAGGAATTATGGTGGAAAAATCCCTAATTTAGATATTGGGATCATGGGATTGATTTAGGGTTGATAAAATTATTGGTAATTCGGGTAATTAGTTATTATTTATTTATTTTCGTGTTATATTAATTATTTGTAGACCAAGAACAAGCGATATAAATCCGAAAAGGGAAGAATCAAGTTTCTTAGGGGATTCAAGCTTGTTTCGAGGTAGGTGATAGTTGTGATTTCATGTTGTGTGATGTATGTTTGTTCTTGCTTCATTATACTACGTGTATGTATGCAAATGTTGCATTATTGATCACACTATTTGTAAATGAGGATAGATGAATGATGAATTCCATGAATCATGACTTGATTGTATGATTTGAGAATATACTTGTGATTGTGATTGTGGCTTGTTAAATGGATCGAGTGTTGCGTTCCGACACACTAACTTGGATCGATTGCCACGTTTCAGCATAAATATGGGATCGGTTGCCACATTCTGACATAAGCATTTGACTGAGTACCATGTACCAGTACGCTAACAGTTTGGGTATGGGTTCCATGATAGGACCATTGGCTTGTCATAACTGTGTAATTGAGAATTGTGAACTTGATCGTTATTCGTAATGATGTTGATATTGTTTATGTTCGGTGTATGCATGTTATTATTGTGTTGTAATGACTTATGCATGTTGCACTTAGTGGGATAAATGTGTGATCCTACTAGTACAATGTGGTTGTGTACTGATATTGCACTTGCTCTTTCTTTGTTGAGTACATGGCATCTTTCGGCGGCTATTGACAGACCTCGATTAGAAGATTAATGATCATTTCAAATTCAAGGGTGAGCCAGTTCTTTCGGACAACCATGAGTTCTTTTTCAGTTTATGTCTACCTTTCAGACTTAGACTAGTTCTTTAGATTTCTTATATTTAGTATGGGGTTGTACCCCTTATTTTTTAGACTTATGGTTGAACCTTCGATGATTTGGTACATTGACTTTCAGGTTCTAGGTAGTATTTCCACATCGTTTGTTTGGTTACACTTTTGTTGTAGTTTATGGGAACTCCCTATTTTTCTTTTCTTAGACATTTAAACCTGCTTCCGTATCTTTAAATGCCTTAGTTTTTCGATTAAGTTGTTTAGGTTAGGTTGTAGTAATGGTTCTCCCACCGGAGGATTAGTGCGGGTGTCAATCACAATGGTATGAGTCGTGAAAAAGTTGGTATTAGAGCCTAAGTTCGTTGATCTTAATGTACCAAAATGGGTCTAGTAGAGTCTTGCAGAACGGTACGGAGATGTCTATACATTTCTTCGAGAGGCTATAGGACTTTAGGAAATCTCTCTACTTTCTGTTGAATTCTTTCGAGCTATAACTTGATTCCAATTGCTATCTGGCGATTCAAATTGGTATCTAACCTCATTCACTCTTCTATCCACAGATGGTTAACACTAGGTTTAACGGCGTCAGGTCTATATCTCCCATCACTACTCCAGCTGAGGAATCTGCAGCGTGAGGTCACGATCGAGGCAGGGGTAGAGGCCGAGGAAAAGTGGTGCCTACTAGGGATGGATCATCGGTTGAAGATGCTCCCAGGAATGAGGCTCCTCCTGCGCATCATGAAGAGGTAGAGGAGAATATCGAGGTTGAGAATGAGAAGAATGTAGGACAAGAGAAAGAGTAAGCTGAGACTACATGTATTCCTCCCATAGACCCAGTGTTAGCTCAATAGATCATGTCGTTCTTGAAAGGATTGGTTGGTCCTGGAGTGCTTCCCTCTGTTCAAGCAACTCAAGTTCCCGCCAATCCCCTTATTGTTATCATTGTACCCAAGGTGGGTAGAAATGTAAGTAATGATGCTTTCTTCCGTCCTTTGTTGGATCTTGTTATGACTAATAATGATCATAAGATGTTGACTAAGTTCTTGAAGTTGAAACCGTCTGTGTTCTATGGTTCCGAAAGTGAGGATGCATATGAGTTCATCCTATATTGCTATGAAAGGCTTTATAAGTTGGGAATTGTCCATCAGCATGTAGTTGAGTTTGTGACTTTTCAGCTTCAAGGTGAGGCTAAGCAGTGATGGAGAGCTTATGTGGAATACAGATCTTCAGTTTTACCCCCACTTACTTGGACCAAGTTCCATGCTCTGTTTTGATAAAAATATGTGCCTCAGACTTTGAGAGATCGTAAGAAGGATGAGTTCATGGCTTTGGAGCAAGGTGGTATGTCTGTGGCTGCTTATGAGACCAAGTTTCATGCTTTGTCCAGATATGCTACTCAATTGGTGACTACTGAGGAAGAGAGGATTCATTTATTTATTAAGGGACTAAATTATGAGTTGCAGGTATTGTCGCACCCTATTTCGAACTAGCCGAAACAGTTCACAACATAATATGGCTGACACTCTGATTTTGAAAGAAAATTATTTTTGTTTTAGAGTTGACACCTAAATTTTAAGGAAAATATTAGGAAAACCATTTTTTAAATGTGTAGATGTAAACTCTGTTTTAATCTGCGAAACCAGCGAGATTCTGAGTAAGGGTTTTGGTTACTCGAGGGGAAGGTGTTAAGCACCCCTCAGAGCCTATCTGAAGATAGTCCTTAAAACTCAATTTAGAAAAATATGATTTGGAAAACTTGTTTATTTATTTGCTTTTAAAAATCAATGATAAGTTAATTAGTTAGTTTAAAAGGAGTGCAATACAAGGTATGACATATAAATGTCTTATAAAATGGATCTAATCGTAGTATTGTAAAATAAATAAATAAATGTACTTAAATATACGATATATTCATATGTAACTATATATATATATATATAGATAGGTGTATCATAATAAAATTATCCTAAAAATATATAGATGTTGAATTTGCGAAAATCTGTCGTCTTATTAAGACGTAAAAAATAAGATAGTAATTGAGTGTAAATATGTAGTAATATGCGATGTGTAGTTTGAATGAAAATATATAGAATTGAGTTTTTTAAAATAAAATAAAATAAATAATACTAGATGTTAAAATATTAAAATATTATATAAAGGTTTGTGAACTTAAATATGTTTATTATAAAGTATAGTATATATATGTAAGTTGTTTACAACATATGAACACTTATTATTTATTTACATGTATAGACAAATTGACGATAGATCATATGTAGTAAAGTAATATGTATATTTAAGTGTAGGCATTTATAAATTATAAAAATAAATAAATAACATTAGTAAAAGAGATAGTAGATAATAATAGGTTATGTGGAGAAAATATAGAATATATACCTTTATATGTACGACATATATATGTATGTACCTTGTATTTGAACCTGATGGCATATCTAAAATTTGAAATAGCATGTTAAAAGATTATTAAAATGTTTTTAGCAATGTTTGATACAAAAAAAGTAAGAATAGTCAATACATTTTTGTAAAGGGGTGATGTAAAGAGTATAAAAATAGGCCTAACTATTAGTACTCATTCTATAGTCACATTTGTTTTGTTAAATATATAAGTCTACTTCCCTACTTATTTTTAAAAAATAAATATAATTCCACAAGTTAATTATTTTTAGCCTTTATGTATCTCTAAATTCATTTGAAAAGTCCCTATTCATGAGTTTTATTTTTTCCTACTTAAATACCTAAATGAATATTATTTCACCCTTTTAAAACTTCAATTGAGAATTTTAGATGATAAGTTTTCCTATTCCTTAAGATAAAGGCCTAAGTCGATATATGTTTCTTTTCCCCAATTTTGAAACATTAAACAAATATTATTTTATCCTTTTGAAACTTTATTTGGAAGTTTTTTTTATAACTATAAGCCCCCTCTTTTCAACCTTAAAGGTCTGAAAGAATGTTATAAGTAAAAATTCTAACCCATTATTTAAGAAAATATCTTTTGTATCATTTGTTCTAAAGGTGTCGCAACTAAATTCATAAACAAATATTATTATTTTATGTAAAATAAGCATCAAAATAAAAGACAAACAATATATCGAAACTAGTAAATAAAAGTTAGCCAATATATCCAAACAATATAATTAAGACTCGAAAAGAGAAAGGCAAAGAAATATTGGACTCCTAATTTGCGACACTCCAAGCATTGCGATGATCCTTATTGGTATTGGCCTAATATTTTAGTCCAATAATGAGTTCCAAAGTAGAAACTCCAGCCCTCCAGTTGTACATGAAACATAAGAAAGAAGAAAATAATTAGGCATTGATGGAGTAACTGACAGTGGCATGACAAGATCAGATGGATAAAACAATATGTATTAGTGGAAACAATGAGCTTTAAGTGAACCAAAAGCAAAGGTGCTTGGCAAAAAAAAAAAGTATCAATTCTAGTACGAACTTTAATGATCAGGTAGACTAGGGAACTTTCCTCACATGAAAGTAAATTATAATTTTTACTATTTTTGTTAGTTGGTTGCAGTACTATCAGTATTCAAAAATTTTGTATCAATGACATAACATAGATCAAGTTAAGTACTATTTTGATTTTTTTTTTTATTTTTTATAACACCATTCATTATAAAGGTAGCTAAATTATAGATTATTTTTTACCAAAACTTCTCCAAGAATTAACAAACGTAAAGCTATGGTTGTGCCTCACCTTGAACATGAAACTAACACTAAATGTTATTTCGACCCAATGTATGCCTATGAAAGGTTCACCATAACACTATAACAAAACAACAACATTATACTCACTTCTCACCAAACTAAAAAAAAACAATCTGGAAAGTATTAAAGTAAAGGTTCAACCGAAAATCTCATAGCAGCAACAACTAATTATTTTTAAAGTTGAACCATCTTTTACTACATTTTAACAATATTCTTAGATATTCTTTCTGTAATTCTTAATATGACAGATCTTATCTTTTAGAAGGCTACAAATTCAGTGTCATGGTTATTGCATATGTCAGGATTCATACTTCTGAAACTTCCAACATCTTAGGCTACGAAACAACCATATACTGAAACAAATGGAATCAAAATGGGAACATATTATTCATCATCTCAAACTCTTAAAGAAATAATAGACGAATACTAGAAACAGGGCACACTAAAATTTCTTAGCAGGACCATATTAGATGACAACAAAGGGAAAAAAGATAAATAAGAAAAAAAAAATTACCTTGTGTTGAGCAGCAAACTTAGACTTTATTGTCAAGATTCAAAGTTCAAACTGAAACTCGAAGTTAAAAAAAACCAGAGAACTGTGAATCTTTTCTTTTCGGACGCCTTTTGAATCTCTATTTACATTCTTAGATCTTTTTTATTGTTGCTCGATTTTCTGGATTGATCGGATTTTTGCTGGATGGTTTCAAATGTAAAGAGGCCTGCCCTTTTATAGGCAAAAATTGGAATCCAAAATTCGGATTTGAAATCAATATTACTTACTGGAAACAAAGCGCTACTGCTACCAATCCAATCAACATCATCCCTTCTTTCAAATTTGGAGTTGTTGGACCAAGCATAGGCGGCGTATGGGTCTCTTTTCATCAGAAAAGGATGATGGAGGAGACATAAATCAAGGGACCGCCGGAAATTGTTGTTTTCCGATGGTCAATGGCCATTCTTTGATGGGATGAATGAGTGACGGGCATGGGGAAAGGCAGCGCCTGGGGAAGAAGGAGAAGTTGTGAGGCGATGAGGGAGTGGATGACGTTGGAGACCGCCAGATATTGTTGTTTTCCGATGGTTCATGGCCGACCTTGATGGGAGAGGTCGAAAGAGGCATGGGGAAGGAGGAGAAAGAGTGAGGCGTCTGGGAAGAAGCAACGTCTTGGAGAAAGAAAAGTCTGAAACGGTCTTGTACTATTTTGGGAAAAAGAAGAAACATACGTTTGTTTTTCTTTATGGGGAAGGGGAGAAACGTTGGGGTGTTTAGGGAGGAAAAAAGGTCTTGATTAATTTGGGCCGTCCGATCGTTTGATCGGACGGTTAATAAAAATTATGGATTTTTAAAGTAATAATAATAATTATTATATATATATATATATATATATATTAAATAATTATAAAAGCTTATTTAACTAGGACCATTAGATTTATTCGTAGGGTCAAGATTTAAGCTAAAGAAGCACAATACATGTGCTCGCCTAGGTGGCATACACGGATTGGCCAGTTTAGGGAGACTTGAATTGCCAAATTTGCTCAAATTAGATTCATTTAAATTATAACTACTTTTTTATTAAATAGTCATAATTTATTAAATTTAAAAATAAAATAAAATTGCAAGATTAGCTTAATTGATAAAATTATTCGTTCTTAAAATTAAATTAAATATAAATTAGTAACTCATTAATTAAGCTTTCTAACTTTTAATAAATGTACAAAAAATATATATTGCGACAAAAGAAATTATATTTGAACACAACTAGATTCAATTCTTAAGAACGACATTTATTTAAAAAATGATAAAGTTAGTAGTAATATAATATATTTAATTTTTATAAGGAATTGAAATAAATTTATGAGGTAAAAATGAATAATTAAAAATCTTTTCGTGTTCCTATAAAAATTTCATAACATATATATTTTATTATTATTATTAATTTAGTTAAATGTGGAGAGCCAAAATTGGGTTTCAACAGGTATTATCTGTTTATATAACCTCTGCAGGAAAGAGCTTCAATGAGGTAACAGACTTTGTGAAGAAAGTGGAGGGGGTGATGCGAGACGGTCAGGCTAAGGCATTGGCTAAGAAAGCCAAAAATTCAGGCAACTTTCAATGATCTTACTCCAGAGGTTTAGGGAGGCCGACTCTTGCAGCCCGACCATTTCAGTCTGCTTTGCCCGCTTCTACAGGTAATTAATCTGGAACTCCACCTCATAATTTGATTCAGGATAGCTAGAGAGTCGCACCTTCGGCGGGCAGCAAGCTATTTTTTTATCGTACATGTTACAACTGTGGAGAAACCTGGTCATATGAGGAGAGATTGTTCCCACCTGCGCATGTTGGATTCCGCGCAACAATAATCTAAAGCAGTGGTACCCGCAGGAAATAGTAATAATGGTCGAGGGCATCCACAAGGTGGGTGAGGAGGAAATCAGTGAGGTCATGGGGGTAGAGGAAATGGTAACGCAGGCAGGGGTATAGTGCAGCCAGGCAGGGAAGTCTCCCATCACGATGATAGATGGCAGTGTTATGCCTTTCTGAGCAAGACCGAGGCGGAGGCGTCTGACGCAGTGATCACAGGTACTATTTTTGTCTGTGACCGGATGGTTAATGTGTTATTTGATTTGGGTTCTACTTATTCTTATGTGTCCGTGCAATTTGCCTCAAAATTTAATATGAATTGTGATATACTTGATGCCCCCATCCATGTTTCTACCCCAGTTGGAGAGTCTGTCATAGTCACCCATGTCTATCATGTTTGTCTTATTTTGTTTATGGGTTTCCAAATTTGGGCTGATTTGGTGATTTTGGATATGACTGACTTTGATATAATCTTAAGCATGACTTGGTTGTCCCTCAATTATGTTATGCTTAATTGTAATACTATGTATGTAACTCTAGAAATTTTGGGAAGGGAAAAATTAGAGTGGGAAGGGGTGCACAAGTCTAAGCAAACTAAGATTATATCCTTTATTCGGGCTAGGAAACTAGTAGGGCAGGGTTGTTTGGCTTATTTTGCTCATATTCGGGATATGGAGGTTGAGTCTCCATCTATTGAGTCTATTCCTGTGGTGTTGGAATTTAGAGAAGTGTTTCCTAATGATTTGCCTAGAATGCCTCCGGATAGAGATATAGATTGGTGCATTGATTTAGAACATGGTACTCGTCCTATTTTTATCCCTCCATATCACATGGCTCCGGCAGAATTAAGAGAGCTTAAGGCACAAATCCAAGAACTTCTTGATAAATGATTAATTCGTCCTAGTGCTTCCCCGTGGGGTGCTCCAATTTTGTTTGTTAAGAAAAATGATGGTAGTATAAGGATGTGTATAGATTACCAACAATTGAATAGGGTTACCATTCGAAACAAGTACCCATTGCCTCAAATAGATGATCTTTTTGACCAATTGCAAGGTGCATCAGTTTTCTCTAAGATTGATCTAAGGTCTGGTTACCATCAATTAAAAATTAGGCATAGGGATGTGCCCAAGACGGCGTTTAGAACCCGTTATGGGCATTACGAGTTCCTATTTATGTCTTTTGGTTTGACTAATGCGCCTGCAACTTTCACGAGTTTGATGAATAGGATGTTCAAACCCTTTCTCGATTCATTCGTAATAGTCTTCATTGATGACATTTTGGTCTATTCGAAAAGTGAGGAAAAGCATGTCGACCATCTTCATATTGTTTTGGGTGTTCTTGGGAAACAAAAGTTATATTCGAAATTCTCTAAGTGCAAATTTTGGTTGACTTTGGTTGCATTTTTGGGGCATGTAGTTTCGAAAGAAGGGGTAATGGTAGATCCTCAAAAGATTGAGGCGATTAAGCATTGGGTTCAGCCTATCTCTATGATGGAAGTTAGGAGTTTTGTGGGGACTCGCTATCTACTATCGTCGATTTTTGAAGAACATTTCTTTTATTGCCACTCACTTTACCAAAGAAGAGATACCATTTGAATTGACTGAAAAATGTGAGGAGAGTTTTCAAAAGCTCAAGACTCTTTCGACCACCGCACCTATTCTAGTTCTACCGATTGAAGGTAAAGATTTTATTGTTTATTGCGATGCTTCACATTCGGGTTTGGGTGTTGTGTTGATGCAGAATAAGAATGAAATAGCCTATGCACCGCGACAGTTGAAGGTGCATGAGAGAAATTATTAAACCCAGGATTTGGAGTTGGCAGCGGTAGTGTTTGCTCTTAAGATCTGGCGGCATTACCTTTATGATGTTAAGGGTGAAGTGTTTATGGATCATCGTAGTTTGCAGTATGTGTTCACTCAAAAGGATATGAATTTGAGACAGAGAAGGTGGATGAAACTACTTAAGGATTATGATGTCACCATCCAATACCATCCGAGGGAGGCTAATGTAGTGGCAGACACTGTGAGTCGAAAAGTGGTGAGTATGGGTAGTCTAGCTTGCTTGAGTGTAACTAAGCGACCTTTGGCTAAGGAAATTCAGAGCTTAGAGTCTAAGTTCATGTAGTTGGACATCTCAAAAAAAGGTAAGGTGTTAGCTAGCATTGAAGTTAGGGCCACGTTCATTGAGTAGATCAAGACCAAACAATTTGAGGATGAAAATTTGAATGAACTTAAAAAGAAGACTGCAATTGGTAAGGCACAAGAGACCACTCTTGATGCAGAAGGTGTGCTCAATTTTCAAGGAAGGATTTTTATTCCTCAAGTTGATGACTTGATTCAGAAATTTTTCACAGAATCTCATGGTTCGCGATATTCCATTCATCCGAGTGTGACCAAGATGTACCGAGATTTGAAGCAAATTTATTGGTGGGGGCATGAAGAAGGATATAGCGGAGTTTGTTGTTAAGTGTCAAAACTTCCAACAAGTAAAGTATGAACTTCAAAGGCCTAGGGCTTTTTAAAACAAAAGCAGCAAGCCCGAGTGAAAATGCAAGAAAGGCTTAACTCTCATACTGAATGGGAATATCTCTCGAAAAGGATGACCTCCTTAGCGGAAGAAAACCGCGCCTATGGACTTCGTGGTTGGTCTTTTCAAGACTTTGGGGAAGTTTGACTCTATTTGGGTAGTTGTTGACAGATTGACTAAATCAACCCATTTTATTCCGATAAGAATAAATTATAATGCTGAATAATTGGCTAAGGTTTATGTGAAAAAGATAGTGAGGTTGCATGGGATGCCCCTTTCTATCATCTCAGACCGTGGTACCAAATTCACATCCAAGTTTTGAAGGAAGTTACATGATGAATTGGGAACACAACTCACTTTTAGTACCGCTTTCCATCCACAGACGAACGGGCAGTCAGAGAGGACTATTCAAGTGTTAGAAGACATGTTGAGGACATGTGTAATTAATTTTTGAGGGAATTGGGATAAGTTCCTACCGTTGTGTGAGTTCTCCTACAATAATAGTTATCACTCCAGCATTGATATGGCACCATTTGAGGCACTTTATGGGATGGGATGTAGATCACCCATAGAATGGTTTGAGGCTGGAGATGTGAAACTGTTGGGGGTTGATTTAGTGAAGGATGCTCAAGATAAAGTGAAGAGCATCCAAGCTAAGCTTTTAGCGGCCCAGAGTAGACAGGAAAAGTTTGCAGACCATAAGGTAATATGGTCAGAGATATGGCATTTCAGCCTGGTGAGAAAGTTCTTCTTAAGGTGTCACCCATGAAAGGAGCGATGAGATTTGGCAAGAAGGGCAAGCTAAGTCTGCGATACATTGGTCCCTTTGAGGTTCTTGAATGTGTAGGGAAAGTGACTTTTAGATTGGCTTTACCTCCTAACCTATCGGGATTTCATTCAGTATTTCATATATCCATGTTGAAGAGATATCATGGTGACGTGGATTACATCATAAGATGGGACTCAATTGTGTTAGACAAAAACCTTCAATATGAGGAGAAACCGATTAGAATATTGATCGTGATGTCCAGAAGCTGAGGACCTAAGAGATTAAGTCCGTTAAAGTCTAATGGAAGCATCGTCCAGTTAAGGAAGCTACTTGAGAAACCGAGAAGGACATGCGAGACAAGTATCCCCAGTTGTTTGTCGATTCAGGTACTACTCCACTCTTACTTTAGCCTATTTTCCTAAGTTTGTCACTCGGGGACGAGTGATGGGTAAATTGGTATCTATTGTAACGACTTTTTTCCGTCGTTATAGAAAAGACAATGGGGAAAAAATTTGGGTTAGAAAACTTTTTTGTAGTAACATGGAATTTCCCAACCTAGTCCAGATTTGGACGAAATCGGAGCTAGTAAGGTCTAGGGAAATATGGTAACAATTGGGTGATCTAATTTTGAATTTGATCACATGAGTAGATATCTAAGAAGTTAATGAACCCGTACGACTTTACGGAATTGAATTATGGTTAGTAGAACTCCTGAAACTGATCTTAGCGTGAACGAATAGCTTTTGAGTGTCGTTGCTTGAAGGTGTGGTGTGAAATGGAGATATTAGAATTATTAAATTAGCTCACTGTTCCATGCAAGCCGCTATGGTGGGAATTTATGCCGCCAGGGCGGGGCTGCTTTAGCGTGGTGAGTACCGTTGTGGTGGGACATACGCGACTTAAGTCAGAAATAAACCCGAAAAACATTTTATTCTGCACTTTTCAACTTTGGGAGCTAGGAGACAACCCCATGTGCTTTCTTGCGGGTTTTCACTATTTTTAAGGCTAAAGGTAAGGTTTTAACTCGCCGAACCCATTTTTTATCTATAGTATGTAATCTAGTGGGTAATTATCGATGGGGGAGGGTTTTGAACTAGGAATTATGGTGGAAAGATCCCTAATTTAGATATTGGGATCATGGGATTGATTTAGGGTTGATAAAATTATTGGTAATTCGGGTAATTAGTTATTATTTATTTATTTTCGTGTTATATTAATTATTTGTAGACCAAGAACAAGCGATATAAATCCGAAAAGGGAAGAATCAAGTTTCTTAGGGGATTCAAGCTTGTTTCGAGGTAGGTGATAGTTGTGATTTCATGTTGTGTGATGTATGTTTGTTCTTGCTTCATTATACTACGTGTATGTATGCAAATGTTGCATTATTGATCACACTATTTGTAAATGAGGATAGATGAATGATGAATTCCATGAATCATGACTTGATTGTATGATTTGAGAATATACTTGTGATTGTGATTGTGGCTTGTTAAATGGATCGAGTGTTGCGTTCCGACACACTAACTTGGATCGATTGCCACATTTCGGCATAAATATGGTGTAACACCCCGCTATTTGAAAGAACTAGAAGTAGAAAGAAGCCATTTTCTTGGAAATAATCAAATTTGGAAAGTTTGACAAAATTATGCTAAGTATGAATTTTGGGTTAATTTTAAACGACCATAACTCCTAACTCAGGATGATTTAGGTGTTCTACAAGATACCATAGGAAATATCTTTGAATTATCTTTCCGACGCCGCCGAGTTTACGCGATTTCGAGATCATATGAGGGAGATACCCATTTGAAGTTGGGTTGTCTAGATAAGCAAAGTTAAAACCGGATTTTTAAAAGGTACTTTGGTCTTTTCACTATCCTATTAATTAAATTCATTTTTGGCAATTAAGTTTGGGTCTAAACTGATTTGGTTCAGTTTACACTTCATCAAAAAGAGTTTGGATTTTGAGAGAAGAGAAAAAAAAAGGAGAAAAGAGGAGAAGATGCAAAGATTCATCGATTTCTTGAGGAATTAAGTGTGGATTTCGCCATGGATTTAATCCTACGAGGTATGTGAGTTCACATAGCATTGGGTTCGTTCACCCACGTGCCAAACATGTTTATTTCAGTATGATTTTTGTCCTAAAAGATTGAGACTTTGATACTCTTGAGTTGTATTCTTGAATTGCTTTCGTTCTTGAATTTGGGATGAGATTGAGGAGTTCTTGAGAGTTTCAGGTCGATTGTTAGAGATGTTTTGAGTTAGTTTCTTGTGTACATGTGCTGGGTATCTGAATCTAAAGAGAAATTGAGAAAAAGAATCGAATTTAGGCGAATTGGGGGTAGAAAATAAAGAAGGAACAAGTCAGGCAAATCTGTGTACCAGGTCCGCGACAAGTTCCTCAGGATTGACCAAATTTTCTCCGTGTCGGGAGTGGTCACGAACCATTCTTCCTCAAAATTTATTTTGCAACCAAATAATTAAATACATCTCCGTGTCACGGACTTGCTTCCAGACAATGATTTCTTGATCTTTTCTCATGTTTAACTATCTAAAAACACTCCTAAACATCATGAGATCTTTCCTGTCACAAATCACCATCTTTGAATCCATAAATTTAAATTCAAGGAAAGTTAAGAGCCAAGTCAAGAGAAGTTCTTAGAGTCTTCCAAAAGTCTTTTATAAATATTTTAACTTTGTTTTAAGATTTAAGTTTTGAGTTGAGTAAAGAGTAAAGATTGAAGTTTCATTTCTTCAAAAAGAGTATATCGGGACTATGTATTCCCAAAGAGTAAAATGTGTTCACATTTAATCAAGAAAGGAAACTTTGATTTCCACATAGCCTTTGAGCTAGTTTTCAGTAAAGAGTTAATTTTTTCACAATTAAGCAAGAGAGGAAACTTTGTTTTCCAAGAGAGCCTTTGAGCTAAGTTTTTGAACAATTATCTCAAACCACAGAAAGAAGTTATGTTTTTAAACATAAGAGCTAGTATCATATTTTGGGAGTAGTATTGAGCACCGATATGGGAGAAAGTTCAGACAACTTCCAGCCTCTATAAACTATGTAGCCACCATGGGTAGAAAAAGGGTCATACTTTTTAGATGATTCCTTAGTGCTTTTTAGCATAGACTAGTGGATCCACTTAGTAGTCAGGTTCTATACCCTCGGTAAGGTATATGACGTCCCTGGCAGCATGAGGCAAAATGATGTATCATCATAACATATCTTAAGTGATAGTTGTCGGTTAGAGAAACTCATACATCAGTATTTTACATTCTTATATATACAGAGTTAATTATATTTTTATATACATTCAGAGTTTATATTGTATCTTTGCATACATTCAGAGTTACTATTGTATTTATATATACATAGAGTTGTTATCCATGTTTTAAAAGATTTTCTTTATATTGCATTTATTTTATTGCTTTATATTAAAATGAGGTAAGTTGAGTCGAGTTGAGCCCAGGTATGTTCCTTCAGTTCATTTCAAGCTTATGTCTTGTTTTAGATTTCCCCTCGCATGCTCGTACATTCAATGTACTGATGTCTTTGGTCTGCATCTTTTTATGATGCAGATTCAGGTAACCAGGATCAACATCCAACGCATCGTTGATCCATTTTAGCTTCAGAGTCCTCATTGCTTTCGGAGGATCCCTTTTTTCATTACCTTATCATTTTAGTTCATTAGGATGTCGTGGGTCTTATCTCGACATCCATCTCAGTTGTTAGAGGCTTCATAGACAGTAGTTGATGTTAGTTCTTGAGTCTTTCCATTCCTGTTTTAATGATTGAGACTTGAGTTGCCATTTTGGCTAGTGAATGTTTCTTTATACATTCTAAATTATCTATTGAGATTTCAGTTTACTTTTAAAGTATTTTACTATGAGTAAGTCTTCTGCTGAGTAAGTAAGACATGCCAAGGGTTCGCTTGGATCCAACAATGGTTCTCGAGTGCCAGTCTCGCCCAGGGTGTAGGCTCGGAGCGTGACAAACTTGGTATCAGATCCCAAAGTTCAAGAGTCATAGGGAGTCTATGAAGCCGTGTCTTTAGAGTCCTAGTTAACGGTGTGAAATGCGCCACATCTATAATTATGAGGCTGCAATGTTTAGGAATTCATTTACTTCTTTCATACTCACTTCATGAGATAGAGTAAATCTCTATAAAAGTTCCTTTCTAATTCGTGTTTGCGTGTGTTTCTTTTAGATCATGTCTCCACGAAGAGCTGTCAGAGGTCGTCCGCTTGAAGGAATGTTGAACTATAGAAACAAGGGGTACCTAATGCACCAGAAGTGCAACCCCAAGGAGAGGTCATCAATGCTGAATTATGTGAAACTATCCGGTTATTAAGTCAAGTTGTGACTAATCAAGTTGGATAGAGAGAGAATCGACAGGAAGTGGCTGATACTTCAAGGATCCGTGAGTTCTTAAGGATGAATCCTTCAAGCTTCACAGGTTCAAGCGTCATTGAGGACCCAAAAAACTTTGTTGAGGAGCTTTAGAAGGTTTTTGAGATAATGCATGTTACCGATGCTGAGAGAGTAGAGCTAGTTGTATATCAACTAAAGGGTGTCGCTAGAAGCTGGTTCGATCAATCAAAAAATAATAGGGCTGAGGATGCACCGATAGTGAGTTGGGTTGTGTTTGAGAGTGCTTTCATGGGGAGTTTCTTTCCCCGTGAGTTGCCAGAGGCAAAGATAAGAGAGTTTCTCATCCTTAAGCAGGAGTCTGTGAGTGTTCATGAGTACAGTCTGAAGTTCACACAACTTTCCTGCTATGCTCTATAAATGGGTGCTGACATGAGGAGTAGGATGAGTTTATTCGTTGTTAGGTTGTCTCGTCTTTCAAGCAAGGAAGACAAGGCAGCTATGCTGATAGGGGATATAGACATAGCTAGGCAAATGATCCATGTGCAACAGGTTGAGGAGGACAAGCTGAGGGATATAGAAGATTTTAATAATAAGAGGGCTAATACATCAAGGGATGAGTCTGGGCAGCAAAAGAGTATGTGAACCAATCTTATTTCCAACCTAAGAGAAGAGAACTGCTCTATCATCTGCTAGTGCACCTGCACATGGGAACAAATGTGAGTACAATAGTCAGAATTTCAGAGCTAAACCTACATATTCTCAGGGTAGTCTAGCACAAGGGGGTAGTAAGCCTCTTGCATGTGCTAAGTGTGGTAGTAACCACTCAGGAATGTGTCGTGATGGCTCCATTGGTTGCTTTAAGTGTGGCCAGAACGGTCATTTAATGCGAGAGTGTCCGAAGAACAAGGATGGTAGCGGTAATGGAGGCAGTAGAACCCAGTCGTCTTAAGTTGCTCCACCAAACAGAGTTGCATCTAGAGAAGCTACTTCAGGGGCAGGCGGATGAGCAAACCGTCTGTATGCTATCACTAGTCGGCAAGAGCAAGAGGATTCTCCAGATGTTGTCACTGGTATGATCCAAGTCTCTAACTTTGATGTTTACGCTTCGCTAGATCTATAAGCGAGTTTATATTTTGTAACTCCATATGTTGGTATGAATTTTGATGTTCTTCATAAGCAACTTAGTGAACCCTTTAGTGTTTCTACACCTGTTGGTGAGTCTATTCTAGCAGAGAGAGTCTATCGTGATTGTCCCATTTTCGTCAATCACAAAAGCACCATGGCTGATTTAGTTGCGTTAGATTTTGATGTTATTCTTGGTATGGACTGGCTTTATGCCTGTTATGTGTCAAGTTCCAGTTTCCTAGTGAACCAATTATAGAGTGGGAGACCAGTTTAGCAGTACCTAAGGGTCATTTTATTTCGTACCTTAAGGTGAGAAAGCTAGTTTCCAAGGGGTCTGTCTATCACTTAGTCCAAGTTAATGACTCTAGTGTTGAGATACCTCATATTCCGTCAGTTCCAGTAGTAAAAGAGTTTCCAAAAGTCTTTCCAAATGATCTTCCCGGAGTCCCTCATGAGAGAGAGATAGACTTCGGTATAGACCTTCTTCCAGATACTCGTCCTATATTTATTTTGCCAGATAGGATGGCACCAGTAGAGTTAAAAGAGTTGAAAGAGCAGTTGAAAGTAAGGGAATGTGATATTCCTAAGACAGCATTCAGGACCCGTTGTGGTCATTATGAGTTTATGGTCATGCCGTTCGGTTTAACTAATGCCCCTACAGTGTTCATGGACCTTATGAATAGAGTATTCAAGCCTTATTTAGATATGTTTGTTATCGTTTCATTGATGACATTCTAATCTATTCGATGAAAGAGAAAGATCATGTTCACCTCCGAATAGTTCTCCAAACTTTAAAGGATAAGGAGTTATATTCTAAGTTTTCTAAATGTGAGTTTTGTCTTGAGTTTGTGGCATTCTTAGGCCACATTGTTTCCGGTGATATAATTAAAGTTGACACTCACAAAATAGAGGCAGTGCAGAATTGGCCTAAACCTATATCTCCAACTAATATTAGGAGTTTCTTGGGGTTGGCTGGATATTATAGAAGGTTCGTAGAGGGGTTTTCATCTATTTCATCCCCTTTGACCAAGTTGACTCAGAAAACAGTGAAGTTTCAATGGTCTGAAACTTGTGAGAAAAACTTTCAGGAATTGAAAAGAAGGTTGACTACTGCCCCAATATTGACCTTACCAGAGGGTACACAAGGTTTTGTAGTATATTGTGATGCATCCAGAGTTGGATTGGGTTGTGTGTTAATGTAGAATGGCAAAGTTATAGCATATGCCTCCAGACATTTTAAGGTTCACGAGAAGAATTACCCAACCCATGATCTAGAGTTGGATGCCGTAGTATTTCCTTTGAAGATATGGCGTCATTATATGTATGGTGTTCATGTAGATGTGTTCACCGATCACAAGAGTCTTCGGTATGTGTTTAGTCAGAAAGAGCTTAATCTCAGACAAAGGAGGTGGTTAGAATTACTCAATGATTAGGACGTGAGTATTTTTATCACCCCTGTAAGTCTAATGTTATTGCTGATGACTTGAGTAGATTATCTATGGGTAGTACCGCCCATTTTGAGGAAGATAAGAAAGAGTTAGCAAAAGATGTGTATAGACTTGCACGATTAAGAGTTCGACTAATGGATTCCACAGAAGGAAGAGTAATGGTTATGAATGGGGCTGAATCATCATTAGTGTCAGAAGTGAGAGAGAAACAAGACCAAGATCTTATTTTGCTTGAATTGAAGGCAAATGTTTATAAGCAAAAAGTAATGGATTTTGAACAAGGGAGAGATGGTGTATTGAGGTATCAAGGTAAGTTGTGTGTACCAAGGGTGGATGAACTCCAAGAGAGGATCATGGAGGAAGCTCATAGCTCCCGATATTCTATCCATCCAGGTTCCACAAAGATGTATCAAGATTTGAGGAAAGTTTATTGGTGGAATAGTATGAATAAGGGTATTGCAGAGTTTGTTGCTAAGTGTCCGAATTACCAACAAGTTAAAGTGGAGCACCAAAGGCCCGGTGGTATGGCTCAAAATATAGAACCTTCGGAATGAAAGTGGGAGATGATCAATAAGGATTTCATCACAGGTTTACCAAGGTCTCGCAGGTAGCATGATTCTATTTGGCATGTTGTATTTGCATTTTTGCTTGTTGGGTGTTTGAGCTAGATGTTATATGTTATGCCCTTAGCCTGCTAACATTGATCTCATTCGAGGATGAATGTTTCCAAGGGGGCGATATTGTAACACCCCACTATTTGAAAGAACTAGAATTAGAAAGAAGCCATTTTTTGGAAATAATCAAATTTGGAAAGTTTGACAAAATTAAGCTAAGTATGAGTTTTGGGTCAACTTCAAACGACCATAACTCCTCGCTTAGGATGAGTTAGGTGTGCTATAAGATACCATAGGAAATATCTTTGAATTATCTTTCCAACGCCGCCGAGTTTGCGCGATTTCGAGTTCGTATGAGGGATATATTCCCATTTGAAGTTGGGTTGTCGAGATAAGGAAAGTCAGAACCGGATTTTTCAAGGGTACTTTGGTCTTTTCACTGCCCTATTAATTAAATTCATTTTTGATAATTAAGTTGGGGTCTAAACTAATTTGGTTCAGTTTACACTTCATCAAAAAGAGTTAGGGTTTTGAGAGAAGAGGAGAAGATGCAAGGATTCGTCGATTTCTTGAGGAATTGAGTGCGGATTTCACCAAGAATATAATCCTACGAGGTATGTGAGTTCACATAGCATTGAATTCATTCACCCACGCACCAAACATGTTTATTTCAGTATGATTTTTATCCTAAAATATTGAAAATTTGATGTTCTTGAGTTGTATTCTTGAATTGCTTTTGATCTTGAATTTGGGATAAGATTGAGGAGTTCCTAAGAGTTTAAGGTCGATTGTTAGAGTTGTTTTGAGTTAGATTCATGTGTACATATGTTGGGTATCTGAATCTAAAAATAAATTGAGAAAAAGAATCGAATTTAGGCGAATAGAAAACGAAGAAGGAACAAGTCGGGCAAATCTGGGTACCAGGTCCGCGAGCGGACCTATTCCTCAGGATTGACCAAATTTTCTCCGCGTCGCGGAGTGGTCACATACCTTTCTGCCTCAAAATTTATTTTGCAACCAAATAATTAAATGCATCTCCGCGTCGTGGACTTACTTCCAGATAGTGATTTCTTGATCTTTTCTCATGTTTAACTATCTAAAAACACTCCTAAACATCATGAGATATTTCCTATCACAAATCACCATCCTTGAATCCATAAATTCAAATCCAAGAAAAGTTAAAAGCCAAGTCAAGAGAAGTTCTTAGAGTCTTCAAAAAGTCTTTTATAAATATGTTTTAACTTTGTTTTAAGACTTAAGTTTTGAGTTGGGTAAAGAGTAAAGATTGAAGTTTCATTTCTTCAAAAGAGTATACCGGGACTATGTAATCCCAAAGAGTAAAATGTTTTCACATTTAATCTAAAAAGAAAACTTTGATTTCCACAGAGCCTTTGAGCTAGTTTTCAGTAAGGAGTAAATGCTTTCACAATTGAGCAAGAGAAGAAACTTTGTTTTCCAAGAGAGCCTTTGAGCTAAGTTTTTGAGCAATTGTCTCAAACCACAGAAAGAAGTTATGTTTTTAAACATAAGATCTAGTATCATATTTTGGGAGTAGTATTGAGCACCGATATGGAGGAGAGTTCAGACAACTCCCAGCCCCCATAAACCATGTAGCCACCATGGGTAGAAAAAGAGTCATACTTTTTAGATGATTCCTTAGTGTTTTTTAGCATAGACTAGTGGATCCACTTAGTAGTCAGGTTCTATACCCTCGGCAAGGTATATGACGACCCTGGTAGTGTGAGGCAAAACGTTGTATCATCACAATAGCTCTTAAGTGATGGTTGTCGCTTAGAGAAACTCCCATAGCAGTATTTTGTATTCTTATATACACAGAGTTAACTGTATATTTATATACATTCAGAGTTTAAATTGTATATTTGCATACATTCAGATTTACTAGTGTATTTCTAAATACATAGAGTTGTTATCCATGTTTTAAAAGTTTTTCTTTATATTGCATTTATTTTATTGCTTTATATTGAAAAGAGTTAGGTTGAGTCAAGTTAAGCCCATGTATGTTCCTTCAGGTCCTTTCAAGCTTATGTCTTGTTTTAAATTTCCCCTCGCATGCTCGTACATTCAATGTATTGATGCCAGTTGGCCTGCATCTTTTTATGATGCAGATTTAGGTAACCAAGATCACCATCCAGCGCATCGTTGATCCAGTTGAGCTTCAGAGTTGTTGGTGAGCCTCTTTGCTTCAGGAGTATCCCCTTTTTCATTACTTTATCATTTTAATTCATTAGGATGTCGTGGGTCTTGTCCCGGCGTCCATCTCAGTTGTTAGAGGCTTCATAGACTATAGTTGATGTTAGTAGTTGATGTTAGCTCTTGAGTCTTTTTATTACTGTTTTAATGATTGTGACTTGAGTTGCCATTTTTGCTAATGAATGTTTCTTTATACATTCTAAGTTATCTATTGAAATTTCAGTTTACTTTTAAAGTATTTTATCATAAGTAAGTCTTCCGCTGAGTAAGTAAGTCAGGTAAAGGATTTGTTTGGAGCCAACAATGGTTCTCGAGTGCCAGTCCCGCCCAAGATGTAGGCTCGGAGCGTGACATATGGGATCGGTTGCCACGTTCCGGCATAAGCAGTGGATCGGGTACCATGTACCGATATGCTAACAGTTTGGGTGTGGGTTCCATGAGAGGACCATTGGTTTGTCATAACTGTGTAATTGAGAATTGTGAACTTGATCGTTATTCGTAATGATGTTGATATTATATATGTTCGGTGTATGCATGTTATTATTTTGTTGTAATGACTTATGTATGTTGCACTTAGCGGGATAGTCGTGTGATCCTACCAGTACACTGTGGTTGTGTATTGATACTGCACTTTCTCTTTCTTTGTTGAGTACAGGGCATCTTCCGGTGGCTATTGACAGACCTCGTTTAGAAGATCAATGATCATTTCAAATTCAAGGGTGAGCCAGTTCTTTCGGGCTGCCATGAGTTCTCTTTCAGTTTATGTCCACCTTTTTGACTTAGACTAGTTCTTTAGATTTCTTATGTTTAGTATGGGGTTGTACCCCTTCTTGTTTAGACTTATGGTTGAACCTTAGATATTTTGGTACATTGACTTTCAAGTTCTAGGTAGTATTTCCGCATCGTTTGTTTGGTTAGACTTTTGTTGGAGTTTATGGGAACTCCTTATTTTTCTTTTCTTAGACATTTAAACCTGCTTTCGTATCTTTAAATGCCTTAGTTTTTGGTTAAGTTGTTTAGATTGGGTTATAGTAATGGTTCTCCCACCGGAGGGTTAGTGTGGTGCCAATCACGATGGTCTGGGCCGTGACACTCAACCATAGAAAACTCAGGATCACTCTTGGGAGGGTAAAACGTTAATTTCTTTGAAAAAAATAAAAAAATGACCGACCAAGTTATTACATTATACAATCAGGAACCAACTATACAAATACTGAGTTTGTACAATGAGAAAACCGAATAAGAAAATTTTATAAAACTATAGCCACTGATTAAAAATAATCAAAATTATTGTTATATTACGTAAATACTCTAGATGTTTGTCATTTCGTATACTTTTCCCTCAATAAAACAAACTTATAGTAGCTTTCTACTTTATCAAATGCCATAGTAAATTTGACTTTTTCCTACCATACATAAAATGACTCCATATTTTTTAATGTTAAAATTAATATTATCATAATGCTGAAAAAAGAGGAATTGATTTCATATTTTTGACATTACCATTAATAAAGAATATACCAAAAATAGTAAATGGGCTATAAAGCAATCCCAACCTCTTATATTTATCAGTCCACATGCCAACCATCAGAAGGTGCATTGATAATTACTTGAGCAACTACTAATGGAGCGGAGCCAAAGTCCTAACATTTAAGACATTAAAATCAATATTTTTACTCTAGATAAATTTTACTTAAATTATGGTAAATAAATAAAAGAATTAAAAATATTGAAAAAGAGGTTCACATTTTTTAAATAACTTTTTAATCTTTTATATGAAATTTTTATCATTTAAATAGTAACATCAATTGTTACAATAATCAATTCATAAATCTCATGATCTTTCGATTCATCATACTTGTAATTCTCTTCTTTTTTCACCATCTCACACTTTCCTCTTATAGATACCAAGGTCAGACAAGTAGTTATTGGGCTGACAAGAGCAATTGGGCCAAGAGAAAGCAATAGGTCCAGGCTAATTTGGGATTCGGGTCGAATAATGGGCGTGAAAACGGTTTCATTAAAGAGCAACTTTCACATATAGCAAACATAACATTCATATTTGTATGTTATAGCAAAGTTTGCATAATTGCGCTCCATAGCAAACATAAATATGTATATTTCGTTATACATATACAAAAGAAAGCAATTGTATAATCTGTTTTGGTATACATATACAAAAAGATCAATTGTATAAAGTGAGAGAGGCGAGTGAGCAAGCGAGATCTGGGAGAGTGGCGAGCGAGATCTAGGAGAGTGGCGAGTGAGATCAGGGAGAGGGGAGAGAGGGGAACGAAAATATATGTATATATACAATTTTCACCGCATTTTATACATTTGCGTTTTTGTATAAAGTGAGAGAGGCGAGTGAGAGAGTGAGATCTGGGAGAGTGGCGAGCGAGATCTGGGAGAGGGGAGAGAGGGGAACGAAAATATATGTATATATACAATTTTCTCTCGCTTTATACACACACAAACACATTTTATACAATTTGCGTTTTTTGTATAAAGTGAGAGAGGCGAGTGATCGAGCGAGATCTGGGAGAGTGACCAGCGAGATCTGGGAGAGGGGAGAGAGGGGA